>JAQFVV010008472.1:0-30174 GCA_028023455.1 Epiperipatus broadwayi
TGTCCAAGTGTCTTCAAATGTTTTCTACGATGCCAGGAGTTGAGATCTCTTCTGGATTTTAATCATTGTTTTGAAAAAAAAAACCTGTTTTATATTAGGTTGTGGGTGTTCCATGATTAGTTTACAACATGTAACCCATATGGCATAGTTCAACAACACTGAGACATATTATTGGATAGGTTTTAGTATTGATACTATCTTTCAGAGATGAGATCAGTTGGAAATCTATCTTGGTGTTGGAGAGTATGGATTTCTCGGATCACTCTGAATCCCATACATTGTGAGAAAAGGTGTTCCAATGTCTCATCGCCGTTCATGCAAATGCTGCAAGTAGGGTCTATGTTGTGACCACGCTTATTAATGTTATTTAATGATGTGAAATCTAGGTATTTGGCCTCTAGACTCCATATTTAAAGTTGGATACCAGTTTCTGATTATTGTAATAAAATGTGTTGATTATAGGATGTGGGATTTACTGAGGATTGTGTGGTGTTTGTTGGCAAAATGATATTTTAGAATTGAATGGAGTCATTTATTGGGCAGTGCTGTTTGATAAAGCTTGTGTTTCTAGTGATCCATGTTTGTCTGTCTGATGGGGGTCGATCAGTGGGTGTTACCTTTTGAAGGAAAGTTTTTTGGAGAATTGTGTTAAAACCATATGATGCTACCAAGTTGTGTATAACATTGTGGGTTTTTTGGTAAATCAATGCCTGAATAAAGTGGAGCAGCAAGACGATGAAGCTTTCAAAAACGCTGGAGTGCAAATGAAGCTGATTTCTACCTGCTTTACCTTTCCAGAAAAGCCTTGAGCACAAGCCATTTATTTTATTTATGAAGTTTTTGTTGCATTTGATAAATGGAAGAAAGTATGCTATTTTTGGTATCACATCTGAAAGAATTAGTGCTATCTACATAGGGAGGGAGAAGGTGACTGGTGACAAGGAAGTGATGAATTTGTTTGTTGCTTCTAGGATGTTATCCTGAATCTTTGGTCAGTGGTTGCTGTGGTAGATTTGAATATGGAAAACCCAAGATATCTCTGTGGCTTGGCAAAGAAGAGGGTGTTAATTTTCCTTCCTGAAACACTGGCTGTGAGGTGACTTGCTGGGGTTGAATTGCAGCCTGTATTTCTCAGTATAGCGACTTAATCATTGTTTGTAGCAAAGGAATATGTTTTCTTGATGGTAGGATGATCATTACATCATCCATGTAGGCAAACATGTTGAATTCTCTGCTTAAATTGGGCATAAAAAGACCTGGTAGATTTTTTCCAAATCCATCAGGAGAGATTTATATATGTGATGAAGCATAGGGCACTGAGGGGGAACCCTGAGGGAGAGCTTGTGTCGGTTTAAATCCGGGAGGTGATGTTACCATCCATAATGATAAAAATTTCCCTGTTGTATAGTAAATTGCTTATGATCTGGACAAATAGCTGCAGGAACATCATACTCGGCCAAAATATTTAAGAGTATATCTATATGTACTGAGTCAAAGGCTGTAGTAATGTCCAGTTGAATAGCGCATCGGTTCTGACTTCCGGTGGATCTCTGACATAGTCAATGATGGAGATTATGTTGCCCATTGCAGTGCAGTATAGGATCCCTTCTTGGTATATTGGTTGCTAGATATGTGTGCTTTTAAGACATTTGGTTGGATGAGGTCTTTGATCACAGACTCTACAATTTTAATTAGCAGGGTGTCATTGTGAAATAGGTCTGATATTTGAGAGATCCATAATCTGATTTTTTTGTTTAATGGAACTAGTACTACTGGGTAAAGGTTAGGTATCACTCTATTACTAGTTGCTAGGTAATCCACCATCTTCATTAGGAAATTGCAAATTGATTGAGGTGTAGGATTAGGAATCTGGGAATCCCATGTAATCCAGGATGTACACCATCTGGAAGGGAAGATATTTTCTGTTGGAGTAGGTTTTCTGTGATCCCATGTGGTGCCTGTGGATCAACTTCGACCAGGATTATGTGCCATTGAAGATTGCATTTTGCATTCTTTGCCGGAAGTGTTCTTTTATTGTGTTCATCATAGGTGTTCCCAGTAAGGTTTTCCATCTGCAATGATGGAGGTGGGAGTGGTTTTGTTATTTTTCCCTCCAAGTGCCCATCTCAAGTAGCCTTTGTCCAGTGATGTTGTTGTGATAAATAGCATTTGGCTCTCCTAATGGATAGGTATTCCGCCTTCTTATTGATTTTGTCTTGATCGTAAAATAGGTTTTTAAGACCATGTATATCTTGTGTTTTGATAAGTTGACTTTGGAGCATCTGAAGCTGATTCTCTATTTGTAGAAGATTCTGAACAGGGCCATTAGGGCCTTTGACTTTCAGGTGTGGGTGTTTTAATATTGTCTGTAGGATGCCTATAAATGAAAACCAGGCTTCTTCAGCTGGTCTTGAAAGGATGTTGATTTTGTGAAAATATATATAAGATTGGGACACTATGCCCTCAGTCATGTTTGATTTGTTACCATCCACATGGTTTTGCGAAGAGCCTCTGGGGGTTGGGAGGCCAGCCATGGTTCCAAAAGTTAACCACAAGGGCCATATGGTCTGAAAACGAAACCGGTAAAAGTTTTGCATTTAGATGAAAATGTAAATCTGCTGAATAATATAATAGGTCTATTAGGGTTTGGTGGGATTTGGTGTAAAAGGAGTAGGATCCAGGAGGAAGGATCCTTCCCCACATCAAGTTTCTATTTATCAGTGGAAGAAATTTGTAGGTTAAAAGCGACCATATGTGGTGTTAAAATCTCCCAATATAAGTAAAGAGCATGATTTGTTGCTAAGGATAGCATTTAAAATCTGAATGATTTTGTGATAGATAGTAGGATTGTTTGAAGTGTATATATAAGCTAGATTTATTGCTGTAGCCTCAATAGTCATTTCTAATAAGATTAAGTTGTTATCCAAATAGAGAATACAGAATTTGTTTGGAGGAAATTTTTTGTTAATCAATACTCCAACCCCTCCAGCTGCTGAATGTCCAACTGAAAATTTATGAAGCCCATAGTGGCAATTAATGTTTCTATTTTAGTGTCAGTGTTATTATGGAATTTGGTTTCCCCATTAGAAGGATGTAGAGGAGAGTTAATGCTTATCCAATTTCTAATTGCGTGAGCATGGGCCAATGAGTTGAGGCCACAGACATTAATCCCTGCAATTTTATAGTTCATAATATAGGGTCCCTGCCCCCATAGCCGGCCCCTGGTCTCAGGGAGAATTTGGAAGTAAATGACTATAATTGGTTTCTTGATCTGATGCTTTTTCCAATGAGAGTTGATGTAGATTTGATTCCATGAGTACTGGAAGGTCCTCATTTTCCATAGAATCTGGTAATTCCAAATAGGGATCATCTTCCATTGGTGCTGAATCAGTATCAGAGTGCTCAGAGGTTTTTCTTTTCTTTTTTTCCATGACACTTTGTGTTTACTTTGTGATTCTTGTGAATCTGGTTTTAATGTAGGTAGTTGTGTTATAAACCCAGAATTCATATCGTCATCTGAGCTTGATTTATCCGGAACATCTGATTTCCATTTATTAATATTTGGTATAGCTTGTCGTGTTAGCTCTACTTCTTGTGAAAGATCCTGATTCCAATGTTCAGATAAACCATCCTTTTCCCCAGGTTTGGAGTTTTGGTGTGTGCTGGATTGAATTTTTTCCTTGGTTTATTGGTTTTGCTACTTTCTTTTTGAGAATGTGGAGTTATTGTATTTTGTTTACTTTGTGAATTTCTAGATGATTGGGTAAGTTATTTTTGTCTATTTTGATTCTGGTGTCTGTTTCTTCTATTGGAAGTGATTTCAAGTCTGAAGGATTGTCAAGCATTGATTCATAGCCCTTTTTTTCCAATGTTGTACTGTTTATTGACTGAATATTATCTGTGTATTGGTTTGAAATGAGATGAGGTGTACTTGATGTAGTTGTTTGTTTATCATTTCTATTTTTGGTTGTATTGTTGTGGAAATTCCATTTCAGTTTGTTGGGAAAGATTATCATCTTGATCTTCATCTCTAGATATTATGTGGTCTGGTGTTACATCTGTAGGAGTTATGTCTATAGATTCGGTATAGTTTGATGTTGAAGCCGTGTGTTTATCAGTGTGGTTTTCAATATTATTGTCTGTTTTAGGTGACTGTTTGGTGTCTGTAGTTGTTGTTGTTTCTATATTCTTTCCATTGCAGCAGTGGAACTTGCCTTTCTTTTGATTGCAGGTAGTGCAGATACGTGCCAAACAGTCTTTTATAAAGTGTGTCCTTTGTAAACAGTGAAAGCACTGAGGCCGCACCCCTCTGAATGTTAAGACCATTGGTGAACCTCTTGCATTAACTACAGTAGGGATGTCAGTGGGAGAAACATTTTTTTTCATGGCTAGTGAGAAGATTGCTGCATTTGATATTATGTTTCCGTTCAAGATGGGGTCTGGAAGGAATTTAAATTTTGATACAGTGCTGTAGGGATTGAGGATATTTTGGAGCTCTTGTTCAGTGAATCTTGTTAGGCAGTTTTTGATTTTCCCTTGTAGTATCATAGGTCTGTTCATTTCTACAGTGCAAAGTATTTTATTTCCCAGTATTTTAATATTGTTTTTAAATTGGAGCCTGTCTGCCCAGGTCTTAAATTCTATTGCCACATATCTGTCATTAGGGTGTGTTAGTATTTGATAAATTCCCAACTCTGAATCATGTTGTTTAATTACGGAATATAAATGCACCATGGGGAATTTGTATAATGATAAGTTTTCATTCGTTACTGCTAGGATTAGAGTTTTGTCATTGTAATAATTTTGGAAAGATTTATAGAGCATGTTTGAAATAGTTTTGTTGAAATTAAAGTTTATGCATTTTGTCGGTAATATTATTATAATTTAATATCTTAATTGATTGGGGGTGTTGATTGTCTTCTGTTGTGATTTCTCTTTCATATTCCGATATGCCTATAAGCATTTCATTAATATTGCTGACCGAGTTAGTCTCCACAGTTTTAATGTCTTTGTTGATACTTAAAGTGTTTGCATAGGATATAGATTTTTTTGGAAGGGTTTGTATTTGTGAGTCTGTTTTGAAATGTGCGAACGATGTAGATATTAAAGGTTCATCTAGTTTGAAATTTTCATTTGTTTGTGAATGGGTTTTGTTGATTTTTTTTTTATCTGTTATTTCATTTTTTTCTCCCGAAATACTGTTGACAGTCTCTGGTGCTACAGCAGCGAATTTGGTGACCTCTGGTGATTTAAAAAAATTTTTTTTCTTTCTTCAGATAGATTTTGCTGATATTTTATTTTTTGTTCCAAATTATTCTGAGAGTGTTTCGCGGTTGTGGATGAATTGTGTTTATTTACTTCTCCTAAAGGAGTTTGGGAAATACGATGAGTGTTGTTACTGTTTTCGTATGTATTATTAATATTGGCTGTTATTTCGCCCGATGGGAAACCAACGCTATTGTAACTGACGAAGTTTGTATAATTTCTTGCATTTTAATGTTGTCAGTAATTATTTGGTGCTTAGTATTGCTAATGGGAAGGTTTTTGATCTCAGATGAAGCCTGAGATTTGTTATTATAGCTATGAAGATTTCGGCCATCGTTTCTGTTGAACGACTGAGTATGACATTTTAAGCTTGAATTGCTATGTATATTATCTATATCATTATCACATTCCATTTTTAAATATATAAAACTTCTCTTACTTTGTATTTAGGGGTTTGGAATGGGGTTTGATACCCCCTTTCCTGCTGATTTCAATTTTTGAGGAGAGCTATCATTCACGTTGTTTGCTGTTTAAGAACTGGAAGCGATCTGAAATGGTGAAATAGAATGTAAAATTATTACGTTTGACCGTATATTTAAATAGTTATGACTTTATAAATTATTCACTCCTGTACATTATAGGTCCTGAATGTTTTAAGTACTATGTTCATAAACATTAGCGATGAGGCATTTAGAGGTTGCTGTTTTTACCATGTGTAACGTGGAGAAACAGCGCCGCGTAATGGGCTAGAATCTTGGTAGGTTCTGATAGCAGATGACCCATAAGCTAGATGTGTTTACGGCAATCAGCGCCACCTAGGTTCTTGGTAGCAGACGATGTAAGCTGCTAGCTAGCTTGTGGAAGGTTCCTGTGCATACACATGGTGAACAGTGCCACCTAGCGGCAGGAAAAAGCATCACCTGCTTTCGAGGCTCCTACCCTGTATGTTCTGGGTGAAAACACAGAAACAGCACCTCTAGCGACCACATAGCAGGTCGGGTTAAAGTACCATATTTTCTGTATTCTAAGTTACTGGGAACAAAAAAAATATTAAATGGATGGGTTCAATGACAATAACTTAACTTTAATATCTATAGGATATTATACTTCATCATTATACTCTATACTATATTTAAATTATTTTATAACATTACAGTATTTTTTTGATATAATAAATATTTAACAAGTAATCTCATTTTTTGTGATTTTGTTTAACTTATTTTGTTTATTTCTTTGTCTATCTAATCAAATATTGTTATTCAATTTGCACCAATTTCCCAATTTGTGATCTAATTAAAACTTTGTATGGTAATACATTTCTTAAGAGTTTGTAAGCAATTTTAGCAAAAACTTAATCATCTAGTAATATTAAATTATATCTAAACTTTCTTCATTTCTGGAACTATCTAAAACTAAAAAATGAAAAATAATATAAGAATTTTTTTTTAAAGAAATGCTTTTATTCAAATAAATATATTAAAAAGTTTGTAAAAATGTACTAAAGAGTAAAATAAAAGTTTTTGCTCCAACTTTTACAGTATTCTTCATATTATGCAAAGGTGATGCTCATATTCAGAAATAGTCTAAGAATATTTCTAAATGTGTTATTTTGCTTACTTAATATTAATAAATATTAAAAGCATAAAGTTAAACTAGTCTATAAATAATAAAAATTATCCCAAATCACATCTCAAACAGACTAACCAAGAAAATAAACTCTAAAATACTACCATTGGTTTTATTGCTACAAGCAGACTTCTCAAGTATAATAAATTACAAAATATCAACATAGTTAAACTAAACATTACCCACAATTCCACTTACCTCCTATCTACTCTTAATATTAAAAGAACTTTTAAATAAGTTAATCCTAGATTTTTAACAATAAAAATTTTTTAATTCTTCTTTTAAGTTCATTTCTCTTAAAGAAGACAACCTTAGCTTCATCAAAATTAATAATATGGCCTGCATCTTTTACAAGGATATATAAGGCAGATCTAAGATATTTATTTCTAACCCTATTTTTATGTACCTCTATTCTTTCATTTAAACTGAAACTACTCTGACCTATGTTTGCCTTTTTACAAAAACAAGGAAAAATATACACTACTCCAGGAATTTTTGATAGAAAGACTTTTCCTGGAGTAGTGTATATTATTTATTGTTTTTATAAAAAGCTATACATAAGTCAGATTAGTTTGAGTTTAAATGAAAGAATAAAGGTACATAAAAGTAGGGTTATAAATAAATATCTTAGTTCTGCCTTATATATCCATGTAAAAGATACAAACCATATTATTAATTTTGATAATTCTAAGGTTGTCTTCTTTAAGAGAAATAAAAAGAATATTTATTGTTAAAAATTTATGATTCTGAAGCAATTAACTTATTTAAAAGTTCTTTTAATATTAAGAGTGGATGGGAGATAAGTGGAATTGTGGGTAATGTTTTAGTTTAAATATGTTGCTATTTTGTAATTCTTTATACTTCAGAAGTCTGCTTGTAGCAATGAAACCATTAGTAATGTTTTAGAGGTTATTTTCTTGGTTAGACTGTTTGAGTTGTGAATTTGGGGTAATTTTGATTTATATGAATAATACTATGTAAACTAAAGAAAATCTATTTTTTTACTTTTTAGACATTTATGTGAATAAAAGCATTTCATTAAAATATATATATTATTTATAAACAGTGAGGATTGCCAATTCCTCTACAAGCTTTATGATAAATGCTCAGCCAGAGCCAGCACTTAAAATATCTCCGTCAGGAACCCCTCCCCAAACCCCTGACCATGGTTTCGTGCTTTGGCACTCCTCAGAGAGGTGTCAGGGTAGGTTCAGACACTAGATCTAAAAATACCAACCCAAAGCTAAGCACTTAGCTAAAAGTTATCTATTGGGTGGAAAACCTGAAATTTTCAGACATGTACATGTCTTCAAACCCAGCTATCCAACTCAAATAGCTATATGGGGCTGATAGATCTTCAGCCATGCCATATAGTAGTAGTCATAGCAATATAAAAAATTGCATAAGACTTTTTTGGCAGAGACTATAAATAGTCAAAATAAAAGTCATAGATCAATTCATAGATCACATGACCCTATCTCTTAAGCTTGTAAGTTATAAACAGTGAGGATTGCCAATTCCTCTACAAGCTTTATGATAAATGCTCAGCCAGAGCCAGCACTTAAAATATCTCCGTCAGGAACCCCTCCCCAAACCCCTGACCATGGTTTCGTGCTTTGGCACTCCTCAGAGAGGTGTTAGGGTAGGTTCAGACACTAGATCTAAAAATACCAACCCAAAGCTAAGCACTTATCTAAAAGTTATCTATTGGGTGGAAAACCTGAAATTTTCAGACATGTACATGTCTTCAAACCCAGCTATCCAACTCAAATAGCTATATGGGGCTGATAGATCTTCAGCCATGCCATATAGTAGTAGTCATAGCAATATAAAAAATTGCATAAGACTTTTTTGGCAGAGACTATAAATAGTCAAAATAAAAGTCATAGATCAATTCATAGATCACATGACCCTATCTCTTAAGCTTGTAAGTTATAAACAGTGAGGATTGCCAATTCCTCTACAAGCTTTATGATAAATGCTCAGCCAGAGCCAGCACTTAAAATATCTCCATCAGGAACCCCTCCCCAAACCCTGACCATGGTTTCGTGCTTTGGCACTCCTCAGAGAGGTGTCAGGGTAGGTTCAGACACTAGATCTAAAAATACCAACCCAAAGCTAAGCACTTAGCTAAAAGTTATCCTCTCTGAGGAGTGCCAAAGCACGAAACCATGGTCAGGGGTTTGGGGAGGGGTTCCTGACAGAGATATTTTAAGTGCTGGCTCTGGCTGAGCATTTATCATAAAGCTTGTAGAGGAATTGGCAATCCTCACTGTTTATAACTTACAAGCTTAAGAGATAGGGTCATGTGATCTATGAATTGATCTATGACTTTTATTTTGAATATATATTATTTGTTTGCTCGTTTTTTTGCATTAATATACATGTCAAATTTTTAATGACATTAGTGAAAAAATATATATTTTTTTTCTTATGATTTTTTTATTACTAGCTTTTAATAACAATTACAGAAACTGATAAAGTCAATAAATTGAAATATATTTTAAAAAGCTAGAAATTAAGCTTTACTTTCATTTTTTTAAAAGTTTTTTGTCAGTTAAATTATTTTGTATAAAAGTAAAATATCTACACATTTTAGCATTGTGATAAATATGAGATCTAAAGCAATTAAGATGAATATATCACTTGAGTACTCAAACATGATGTAATCTTTGAAATATCTAATTATTTGATTGTTTATTTTTATTAAAACATCAATTTTTACAATTAACAAGAAATGAAACTTTATATATATATATATAAAAAACAAACATGGGAAGCTAAAAAAAGAAACAACTTTAGACCATTTTTACTAAATTTAATAAAGAAAGTCATCAATGATAGAAAAAAAGTAGCACTAATTTTAAATCTGAACTTGTAGGATGTTTAAATTTAAAGCTCACTGATGATTTTTTTTTTCTTTTGTATCATAGCATCAGCCGGGAAGTGAACCCGCTAACCTGGGACAACTGCTTTTAAAGCAGCTGTTGTTGACCTCTCAACCACCAATGCTTGACAGCTCACTTATGATTGCTTTACAAGAGACCTGCAAAGCAAATATTTTATTGTATATAACGATTTCATATAATTTTTAATTTTTTTATTTTATACATTGTGCTTTCAGTGAGGATATCATGTGTACATATAAAACAAATTATATTAGTTTTTAAATTTTATTAATAAATTGTTGTTTTAAATTCTACCATATCATAATCATATATCAATGCAAAAATTTAGACAATTTTGTAAAAAATAATTCATTAGGTGAGCTACAAGTGAACACTTGTACTCCACTCAATATTGAAAGTCTAATATTTTTTTTCATTACATCTCTCTCTCTTTCTCTCTCATACACAAAGTAGAGAATACTTTTTATCTATTTTTTAATACTTTAAGAATGAATAATCATAATACAGTAAAAATATTTTTAAATTTTTAAAACCTATATGTATAAAAATGTTAATATTTGTAGGTATTTAGGGATGGCAAAATAGGACTTGTCTAGGTGTGGACAGAGTAATGACAGTTCTGTATTACAAAAATGCAAATATATGCATTTTTGTTTAGTATCACTTTACAATATATAATAGTGTTTTGTTTTGTTTTTTAAAAAAAGTTTAATTTTTTAATTAGGCTTTAAGAATGAGTTATTTAATAAGACAATATTGCGCTAGAAGCTACGGCTTACTTTTGACTTTTGTACAAATAAATAAATAAAAGTAAATAATAATAAACGTTTTTTTGGATTCTGTAATAATATAATAATCAAATTTTTTCTTCTTGTGGGTTTGTCAAAGCTAGTTATTTTAACTAATCTTATTTAAGTCACCTTGGTTTTATCTGCTTACAGGCATTGGGAAAACGAGTTATTTAGTAAATTTCAATTATCTTATCCACTTCAGAGATCAATAAAAAATATTTTTTTTGATTACGATTAAAAAAGAAAAATTTTAAGAATTTTAATGGTTTTTATATCTATCTTTTTCTTAACAAAAGAAAAGAATTTAATTTTAAATTACTAAAAATTATTAAAGTGAATTTTTTTAATGAAAAAAAAATTATTCATACTTTCATGTATTTTTCAATGACTTTTATTATCCATCTAGAATATTATAGGTATAAAAATTAGCAATCACTTATTAGTTTCACGACCTTTTTTTTTTCTTCAAAAAAAAAAACAAACAAAACAAAACAATAAACGTGTATATATATTAACAGTAATTATTTTAATAAATATATTTTTGTAAACATTCAGATATTATTAAATTTGTAAATTGTTTAACTATTTTTAAAAGAAAAAAATGTGTATTTAATACAAGGAAAAAAGTATATTTTAATTTATTAAATATGAATACAGTCTTTATTATGCCATGATTTACGATTATTGTCATTAACCTTTATAAATGTTTACCCGTTCTTAAAGTGAATGTTGTATTATATTTATGTTAACAAAACCTAATGAGTTGTGAATTTAGATAAGGATACGATTATGACTTTAAGAAAGTAAATAAGACAATATTTTGAAAATTTTACTTTACATACTGTTGTTGTTTTCATTACTATTATAAAATGATAGTTTATTTATTATTAAACTGTATACCATTAGTAAAACGAATACTTTCTGTTTATTTTCTGTCTTTTTTTACTTTGTTATAATCATTTTTTTTAAATATTGTCTTGGTGAAGTGTGGTATAGAGGTAAACCATAGATTCTGGAACTCAAAATCCATGAATTGTGCTTCAGCCAATCATTTAGAGTTCTTGATTTTTTTTTAAGCTCCCAAGCAATCAATCACTCCTGCATGGTTTAGTATAGTAATAGAATGATGTATTCTGGAATTCAAATCCATGAATTCTAACCAGCTTTACCACTTCTGGTGCTTAAACTTCTTGTGAACTCCTGAACAATAAATTATTGACTTTTTTGACAATATTACTACCTACAACCCATAAAAATAGGGCAAAAAATTCAAGATTACACTAACTTTTAACATTATTTTAATTAAATATGTGCACTTATAAAAAAGAGTAGAGGGGGAAAAGGCACTTTTTCTATAATCTCACAAGATTTCTCACACCATTTTAAGTCTATTTGAAGTTTAATCAGGGTTAATCCTTTCAAAATTGCCTTCATTATCAAAAGGCCAGGGCAGGAGTGAATCAGATGATCAAAAATTTCATTCTCTCTCTTACACAGAGGGCAGATCAGATCAATCCTCACAATGTCTCTCTTGATGGTGAGAAAATCCAGAAAACAGTACAACTTAACCAACCAAAACTAGGCCTATCTAATAAAAAATCATTTCTCTGTTTAAATTTTGGAGGATGGAACCCAAATATCTGGACTTCATTATTAAAATTAATACGAATTCTATCAACATTACCATTCCATTGTAAATTAAAAAATCAAATGAAATAGAAAGTTTTCTGAGTTAATTAAATTTATTTAGTAAAAAGTTAGTTACAATAAACAATTAATTTCCCGCCATTTGTAAGCTTCGTTTTAATCTTCATAGAGCAAGTATTTCAAGAGTCTTTAATTCCCTCCTCCCCTCTCATCTATTTTTCTAAGCTTTTATACTATTTTTCAAGGAAAAGTTATTGTTATATGTTTAAAGATATTTGTATCCATCTTGATAGGTTATTTTCCAGACTAATTTATGATTAGTCTCTAGAGTGTCGGTTCAATCTCATCACATGATGGGATAATAGTTAACTAATAGATATATCATTGTTAGATATATTTACTTTTATGCTGACCTGATAATTACTTGTAACCAAATAAATGTATTATATCATTTGATAGAATGGACAAAATACTAACCAAACAATAATATAGGCAGAGTATCATTAATTTGGCACTCTTAGATTATGAGCTTTTTCAGATTAATAATTTTTTTTCACATTGAATGAACATATTAAATAATCCAATAATATACTCTTACTTTCTCATTCAGCTGAAAATTTAAATATTTATATTGATTTTAAAATCTATATTATTTTTAATGCTATAAAATCATTCAAATTATATTATTAACTTAACATCGGTACAAAATCTTTTATAGGATTATAATAATATATGCCAAAACTAGTTTTTTTTTCTTGCTTTATTAAGTAAAAATGTTAATTTTTGTTAGTACTATATTAGTTTTAATATTCTAGTAAAAAAAATTATATACTGTTTATCTTCTTCATTTTACTATTTAAATTGCAGGTTAACTTATTTAATGAATGGTTATAAGATTTAGAAATTGGATTTTTTTTAAAAAAAAATTAACATTAAAATTATTTTCCTGTTATCTTCAACATAGAAAATCAGATTTCTGAATTAAGTAGAACTGTTGGATTAAGAAAATCAAATGTGAAACTAGTCAATTAGGCTTATTAATTTACAGGTATTTGCTTAACTATTTTTTTTTTAATATATACATATACATCAATTTTTTTACTCTATTGTTCTAATTACTTTTATTTAATGCATATGTATTTAAGATTAATTTTAAAATGTCAGTTAAATAAACTATAATTTATAATAAGACATCAAAGAATAGAAATTATGAAAATTTAATTAGTTTCTTCATAATTTTGTCTGAATGATAAAAACTTTCAAATTATGACAAGCCAACTAATGGAATTCTATCTGATGTTAAAAATAAATATTTTAAAGTACAATATTTAATATTAATTAATAATGTATTTAAATTAATATCTACATATTATATATATAGAAGTATAGAAATACATATAGATAAAATGATAGATTAGATAGATAATTGGATAAATATTTTAATTAAGGTAAATTTAAATAGATAGAATGACAGAAAGATGATGGATGGATGGACAAAAACTATAGCTAATGTAATATTAATATACTGTCTCTGAAAGTATTATTCTAAATTTTAAGTATATTTTCATATACAAACTTTAATACCAAATTGTGCATTATGAATATAGTTAAATAGAAACTGAGTTTCTATGTTTGATGTTATCTCAGCTGGTCTTCTGAACAGCTGATAATATTATATTTGATTGTCAGAATTATACATCTTGCCAGAGGTTAGTTTTATCAAACATTGACATATATATGATTATAAATTTTTATATGGAACGTAAATAAATAACATATTAGATTACATATATATATATATATTGCATTTAATTAATTAATATTTCCATATATGAAAGGTTTATTTGAAGGCAAGATTATTTTAAATGAGTTGGATTATAAACTCTGCCCACTGAAAAAGAAGTTTAAATTTGAGAAAAAGTAATTATTAATGAATAAATGTTTTAATAAATATATTATTTTTAAAAAACCTATTAACCTGTATAAAAACAAAATATAAATTATTTATTAATAAGAA
Source organism: Epiperipatus broadwayi (assembly GCA_028023455.1). Taxonomy (NCBI): domain Eukaryota; kingdom Metazoa; phylum Onychophora; class Udeonychophora; order Euonychophora; family Peripatidae; genus Epiperipatus; species Epiperipatus broadwayi. Next base: position 14,256 of record JAQFVV010008472.1, read on the forward strand.
CAATAATCATCGTTTCTTTTTTTAATAGTAATTTTATATATGTTAACATTTATAGTAACTAGATTAAAGTCACATCGTTGAGGTTGATATTCATTCAAATTACAATTTATTAAATTTAGAAGAAAGCATGTAAAAAAAAAAAAATTAGTTATTGCACATTTTCTAATTTACTTTTATATTTGTGTATTAGGATATCAGTGATTGAATTATCTAAAAACTTAATTTTTTTTTTGTTATGACTTAAGATGTCACATTTGATCTAATTATTCCTTTCGATTTAACAACTAAAAATAGCTCTCGTTTTATCAGTTGTTTTTAAAAATTAAATTGATGCCCAGAAAATTGTTTTTAAATAGAAAAAATGTTATAGTGATTTCTGTTAGACATTGAATTTATGAAGCGTAGATTGACATAAGGCTTATTCAATCATAATATGGTTGTTGATATTATTGCGTAGGATATTTTATATAAGAAAAAAAAGCATTTAGTTTTAATTAAATTTGTTTAGCTAGGATTTGTGTGGTTATATTTTGGCGGGGGGTGTATAGAGTAAGTTATCGTTCATCATAAGATCTTTAATAGTTTGATAACTATTTAATATGTTTGATTAACCCAATATAGTCACGTGATATGTTAGAACATATATTCTATAATACATTTGATCTGCAAATGCCAATTTTTTTTGTAATCATATATCTGACTTGATCCATTCTAGATAAATATATTAATGGTTATCACTAATCATTTATTAGTCTAGATATTATTATATCATTACTAGCTCAGATATAAACTTTAAATTTAATTAACATATTATAACAAAAGCAGTTCTCCTTTTCTATTATTGTGCCATCTCTTGTAAACACAAGTAATTAGTGATCACTAGATAATATTGAAAATTTACTCCTCTTATCCAAACCAGTGTTTTGCTTTTGCCTTTATTAATAAGGTAATGAAAGGCTGAAACCTTTGACAGATGTACTTTAAAAATGCTTAAATGACAGCCAATCAGAATAGTAATAACGAATGCACAATGAACTCTCTATTAAAACACAAGACAGAGACTTTACAAGAAAAGATGGAAACCCACCTTCTTTTCTACTTAAATTTATAAATAAATAAGCTAGACTCAAGCATTTTGAACTAAGAGTAATAACGAATGCACAATGAACTCTCTATTAAAACACAAGACAGAGACTTTACAAGAAAAGATGGAAACCCACCTTCTTTTCTACTTAAATTTATATATAAATAAGCTAGACTCAAGCATTTTGAACTAAGAGTAATAACGAAGAGCACAATGAACTCCTCTATTAAAACACAAGACAAGACAGAGACTTTATAAGAAAAGATGGAAACCCACCTTCTTTTCTACTTAAATTTATATATAAATAAGCCAGACTCAAGCATTTTGAACTAAGAGCATGAAGCTTTAAACACCTTCACATTTACATTGTTTATTTATATATAATATTTAGTGAATTTATTTAGTGAATTAAATGTTAAGGTGTTTAAAGCTTCACACTGTTAGTTCAAAATGCTTGAGTCTGGCTTATTTATATATAAATTTAAGTAGAGAAGAAGGTGGGGTTTCATCTTTTTCTCATAAAGTCTCTGGCTTGTGTTTTCATTGAGAGTTCCTTGTGCAGTCATTATTACTATCTGATTGCACTTAATAAATTAATATATTTACATTGTACTGGTCAGTTTTGTATGTTTATATAACAAGATCTAGCATCTAGGCAATAGTACCTCGAGTCCAATCATGTGCAAGATACATAAGTCAGAAACACTCATGAACTCTGCCCTATTTATCTATTTTCCAGATCTACCAACTTATGAGCAACAATCCCAATGATACTGATCTAATTTATCTCTCTCCACTGGCATCACAACACAAAGAGACTCAAATTAGGAATGATACAATAATAAAGCATTATATCTAATAATAATCATAAGTTTATGATCAATTTAAAAGATAGTGACCTTTTTCACGAATTATATATATATATATATATATATATATATATATATATATATATATATATATATAAGGGTTAGCAGGATATCAACTAGTCAGAGTAAGCATAATTTAATAACTAAAACAATAATTGAAATAAATGAAACAATGATCATGAGGTTTATGATATATATAAGATTTATTAATTTATGAAAAATATGCATATAAATACTTGGTTTGTACTATTCCACTGATCGTCATTGGCCTCCTTACATACATATAATCTGATTTATATTTATATGTTAACAACAGGTAAATCACATGAAATTTATTTTACAACTTGTGAAATGACAAATTTTATTTATTATCTTATTTTATTGTGGCTAGTTCATATGCTAATAATTAATAAATATACTGATGAACATAGTTAATTTAGTGCTATGAGAGTAAATATCTTTGTGAGATACCAATCCACCCCACAGAAAAGAGTAGCACTTGACCGATTTAGCTGAACAACTTATTGACATTTAACTTACAATATTTCATATAATTATTTATAATAAGGAATGAAATGAGTGATCTCAGCTATACTGAGTGAGAAAGTGTGTGTGGGATAGTTCATTAAAATATCTATAATTGTGTCGCAAAAAGATGCACACATGAAAATATTAATAAATATCATGAAGAAATCTACCTAGTAGAATTTTAATATTACGGCTTATGGATATTCATAGGTTTTACTTGGAACTAGAACAAAAAGGGTGGTGCATGCATGGTGGCATACTTATATGATCCAGTCACGGATCTGAAAATTCATTGAAGAAAAGACCGATTTATATCTGCAGACTTTGGCAGAATCAGCTAATTAATGAAGAACAGTCTGCTGTGAGTTGCCATAGGCTGGGCTTTTCCCAAAGTGCTCCTATGCAGTTGGCTCAAGTGACAAAAGTAAGTCCCCAAGGGGAGAGCCTGGTTCTTGGACTTGGAAATATGATATGGGGTCGGTTTTTCCGATATGCCCGGGGAATGAAGCACAGTATATATAATGAACGAGGAGGCTGGTATGCATGCAATACTTGGAACAACACTTATATATAACTTTAAAAGAATACTTAAATATTAATTAATTAATACCTATATATTATGGAATATCCCGCATAACGGTATGATTTAAAATACTAAACAATAAAGGAGGGCTTAAATTCATTAATAAAATGACAAAATATTGAAATAGAAATCCCTTTTCCTGTTAAATTAATTTATATATAAAACTTCCCACAAATGTTAAAACAAACCTGAAAATTTGGTTCTAAGTGCTTTGACAATATAATATACATAATTATCTATATAAGAGTTAGGTGATGGTTATTGATTTCAGAATAAAACAGATTAAATTTCATATATAACAAATTTGAGTTTTTAAAATTAGCGCTTATTATTTAAATAAAATAAAAAAACATTTCTTGGGAAAACCGATTTCTACTCTGTTTTTCTACAATGACATTATGAGATAATTAATTTGTTTTCCCGAATTTGCAAGCATCCGCTAAGATAAAAATAACAAGTCTTGTTTTAATTAAAGCTAATTTAATCACCCATGAAAATAGAGAGGGGGAAAATAAAATTAAAAAAGGAGTGAACATACTTGCGAATGTGAGAAATTATTGGCATATCATTTAAATATATAATATGTAAAACATAATAAGAGTTGTAAAATATTGTTGCCACATGAAAGTGAAAGAAAATATTATGCTAATCTCAGGTAAGTAAATTACAAATTATTGAAATAAAATATTTAATTTCTGGTCAAAAGACCAGCTGATAGAATGATATCATTTTAAATTACAGACAGGGTTATGAGAAATATTTACAGAAGGCTGAACTTAAGAATTTAAATATTAGACAGCGGCTTGGGTTCTTTATCTTGGTAATTAGTAGTGCTTCTAGGTGATTGCAGTGTCCAGATCTAGTTCTACTCAGTCAGTCAGGCAAGTATCATTTCCTTTATTCAGATTTTAAGTACATTAAAGTTCATGGGTAACAGGATCCTGGGTGATGAGTGTGGAAAAGAGTGCATGTTGAATGGTGAGAAAGGTAAAATTTTCCATTACTCATGACACATTGAATTGCTATAACAATGAGCATGGATTTTGTTTACCATTGCTGTTTTATAATTACAAGTCTTTTTTGGGATTCAAATCTAACAGTATTTATACTATTTTTAGGTTATCTTAGAATGCACTTTAGTTGCTAGACCTGAGGCACTTTATGCACTTAGCGGACCTGGAATTTTCTGACTGGATACACCTTTTCTTCATGTGTTTTAAAAACAATTAAATCCTGTTAAAATTTCTCGAATAGTTGTTTTAAATATAATCTAAGATTTTAAAACAAATTTGCAATGGGTAAAACATCCATTAATAGGTCATATATTATTTTATAAAATTATCATGTGTTTTAGATGGACTAATGGGTTTCTGGTAAATTGTCTTAATTGCATTCGAGAATATTCCACAGGATTGCATCAGTTTTGGCCATCATTACTAAAATAAATAAATTATAAATATAATTTTACAATACACATTAATATAATATATTTTGCTTTTATACATATTTTAAAAGTAATCTCCCTTCACCTATAATATGTACACATCCATTATGCACGTAATCAAATTAAAATCAAATCAAATATTTTTTTATTAAAGGTAATTACATTAAGATATTTCTATATATCTATGCCAGTGATTATTTTAATAGTTAAGCAAAAAATGTATTAATAAATACATATATATGTATACAGAATGCAGCAGAAGTCTGCCCACAGAGATTTATAATGGAAAGCAAAATATTATATATGAAGAGTAATAATGAAATGGTATTTATTTAAGTGCCCAGAAATAACAATAAGTGTTTAAATTTGCATCCATCTTTTTGTAAACACTTTGCAAATGACTTTTGCATATTTCATTTTTATTGCTTCAAATTTGTGAACAAGTACTGCCAAATGGAGTGAAGTTTCATTATAGTTTGAATTCCTAGCAGCCATCTAATTAAAACATAATAAAATTTGCTGTCACATCATAATATGATTTACTGGATATTGTTTGAAGAGAAGGGAAATATATACAAATTCTCATACCTTTCATCATAGCAATTCATATTTTAAACTCCTGTACAGTAATTCCTGAATCTATTGTGGATTTTTAATGACCTAATTTTTTATAACTCAATAACATTTGTTGACTGAATTGATAAGGGAAGAATTATTTTATCACTGAACATAATACATGTTTTTAAAATGCTGCTTAAACTACTGACAATACTCACATAATGATCTCAACAATTATTATGTAGTTTCTGGAAATAAAAAGACTTGGTAAAAAGTCATTGGTAGGGAGCGTAAAATAAATCAAATGTGCAAATAACTCTTTGTTAATTTTCTTATTGAATTTCTTCATCATCTACTTCATAGTTATTGTGCTTTTCTTTTTTTGAAACAAGTGATAACCATTGCAGTACTCAACATCAAAAGATTCAGAAAGTGAACATAAAATGGCAATATTATTTTGTTTTTTGCATGAGCACTATTGTTGTTGTTGTTTTTTTTTACAATGATAAAACAGTTTAGAAAATAATCCTGAAATTAGAACATGTTGTAAATCATCGAAATAATAATAATTTTATATGTCATATCATTAAGAACCTTCAATTTTAGTCTGAATGGCTATTTATTGTATATTATATACTGAATCTGATATGGAGTCAGAATTTACATGGAAAACAACTTAGAATTTTGGCCCCCATATTTCAAATTCGAACTTTCACTACTTGCAAAGTATGAACAAATTGATAGCTTATCAGTAATAAGTAATAATGTTTGTATTCTGATGATTAAATTTTATGTTGAATAGCAAAGACATGAGACAGTACTATTTTTTCTGCTTTTAACTAATGCAAGAATATGAATGAGCATGTCTCTTATTTACTATAAAACCATTCTTAGAAAATTATATGCAAATCATACCATTGTGTAATCATATTTTCAATTCTAGAACTGCTTTCTATAGAATTTTATGATTGTATTTACAATATAACATTTTTAATAATGGTTAAAAAGGTTTCTAAACAACTATTAATCCTATGTAAATAAAATAATTTCTCATTGTTTTTGATTTATTTTTCTTTTTTTGATAAATGGAGCTGACCAAAACTTTTAAAGATATAATTTTTTATGTCAAAAATGAAGATTTTGCTTTTTTGTCACTAAAAAATGATGACCTCTTTTATTTCCAAAACCATTAAAGTAAGCATGTGAGCATTTTTTAGTCAATGAACTTCTGATGGAAACATCGGTGATAAATTTTGAGCTAATTGGCCTATATTCAAATGTGAGATACATTCTATTAGTTGTCTATTACTTGTATTCTGCTGATTGAACTAAAAATTTCAAAGTTTAAGGAATATGAAGTATTTGTTTATCCAAAGATTAAAAAATTCTGTATGATAAAGTTTTAAAAGGCTAATTTATGATACAGTTTTAAGTTTGCACAGCATAAAAGGAAATAGGATTTGAGTTTAAAGCTCAAAGAATGTTGAAACTTTTACATCATCGATCTGATTAACAAAATGAAAATAATTTGGCCACCTGATGAGTATTAAGTTAAGTAGTTTATCATAAATGAACAAAGCCAGTTTATCCAAGTTGATTATGGGGGCAGTTTAGCAATTCTATCTGTTGATCACTAATTAATCAGTAATTATTTTAAAAACTAGATATAAAACAGTACATTTCTGTAGAATATTTTGGGTAGTGCATATTTTATGGTGTAGAAAGCATGATGTGGTATAAATGTGTGCTGTTAGTAATTATTATTATTTTTTTTTTAATTTTGTTCAATTTTATAATGATTATTGGATAAAAATATTTGATTTATTTTATTCCCATCTAGCAATTGCAAGATTAAATTTTTTTAATTTTTTTAAAAATATGTCTTCGTATAAAGTTCATGCATTGCATTTATCTGCTGTGTTTGCAACCAAAGGTTATAATTCAGATGGAGTTGAACATTTTTTTAAATAATTGAGAATTTTTCAAACAAATTTAGATTATTTTCAAATAATTGTTTTTATTCAACTATTGTCTTTTTCAATAATTTCACTAACTGATGATCACTTTCTGTATATAGTCTTAAACATTTCAAGATTGTAATGTATTCCATTTTATTTTCTGTTATGCCGAAATATGATTCAACTTTACCTTTATTTGGATGCTGTTTATATCCATTTTTATTTTGAATTTTTTTAAATTTTAAATTATAATGTACAGATTTTTTTTTTTCCAGAAAATTCCCCAAGTCTATTTTTTTTTGTCATTTCTGTTTCCATATTCATTTTTCAACTCTAAGATTAAAAGTTTTCATAATAATTTTAAAATATTGTTTGATCTGATCAAAAATATTTTATACATGTAAATAAACATCCTTTACTTTATCAGTAAAAATTTATTGAAGTGTAAACCTGAATTTTCTGTATCATATCACTCTGTCTGTTTTTACCTTCAATATTCACAATGTTGTTCTTCCATTTTCAATTTATAATAAAACCCACTCCATTTATTTTTCCAATATTTGGGTATTTATTGTAAAATACATGCACACTTTTCTCCTTTTTCTTTTAACTTTACAAAGTCCAGAAGTATTCCATATAATTTTAGACTCATTTGAAAGTGGCAGCCTAGTCTACTACTTACTTAGTTTTAACACCTACTTTCATTTGCAAATGGCTGTCATGATTTGATGGTATTACAATCTCTAAGATATGAGTCTTATTTTTACTTGAAAATAGATATAAAGAAAAATAATCACACACTTATTCATCTGCTTTTAAAAAAATTTAATTGGTGTCTTAATTAAAAACCATCAGGCATCTAAGAAGAAAGCCATGTATTTCTTTTTCTTAAATTCAGATATAAATGTCAATAAACTCTCTACATTGGCTCATGGGTATAGCTGAGCAGTCCATCCATGTTCATTTAGAAATTTATCAGTTTCTTTAATTAATAAAAAACAGCAAAAATTTTAGTTAACAGCAACTTTTTTCTGCTTCATTTTCCTGGGCAAAAAATGTTAATATATTTCTTTATGTATAGAGAATAAAAACAATTTTAATTGTTCAATAAAATTGCATTCATTCATTTCTTCTTATTATTTTTTTTTGTAGACTGACTTTAATTAATTTTTCATTGGTGAAGTGGCTATATTGAATATTTAAAAAATTATGTTTGTATTATTCAAAAATGACGTAATATATATTATTTGAAACATGATACATCAAAGAATGTAATGAAGCTGAAAAAAATATAGTCATTGATATTCAAAGTAATAAAAAAAAGTTAATATTTTTAATAATTATTTTCATATTTTATAAATTCAAAATTGTCATGCATACAACTTAAAATTATATTTTTGTTAGTAGGTTAATTGGATTCATCATAAAATTTCTAAAAAATTGTTATATAATAACACTTGCCTAAAGGTAATCGATCACTTGAAAACTTTGTAAAATAAAGACATTAGCCCTTCAAAATGTATTTCCATACAGGGGTTTGCAATGAATGTGTCATCCTTAATAACATCCCTTATAGCAAGTAGTTAATATTGATCAATAATTAGTATAATTTGAATATTATAATAAAGGATTTTAATACAGTTTGTAATTTATTAAAAATTTCTAGTAAAATAGTCACTATATACAAAATAAAATATAAAGTGAATGAAATACTAAATTCATTATAGAGTTAAGCTTGAAGTACATAAGTTAGTAGTTTAGAGTCAGTGCAATGTAGTATTATTTATTCTGTCTTTATAGGTTTTGAGGTCGCATAGTGCTTCATGCTACTATGACTATAAATTTAGTAATAGCTTCATTAACTGCCACCTCTTTTTGCATTTGATATGCAGCTTTGAAATTTACATTGCAGTGGTGTATAATTGGCCTAAGTTTATGTATTGTCAAAATCTTTACTTTTAGCATTTGCATATTTTTATTATTATTAAAAATGCAGACAAGACATTATAGAAAAATCTAAATTGGGTCACAATATTTGCAAAATATGTTTATCTTTGTTTCATGCCACCTAATTCAAATACTGGAATTAAGCCCACATCATACTGAAAAATGCAGATAATTCACAATATACATTTACACAATCATGAGCTATTTTTTTGATCAGCAGTTTCAATAGTAATTTTTTTGTATATTTTTATCAAATATAAATTCAAATAATAATTAAAAAATATATAAAAATAAAACAATAATTAAAAAATATATAAAAATAAAACAATAATTAAAAAATATATAAAAATAAAGACTTACCATTGACCACCAATAATGTTCAGTCTTCAAAATACATCAGTAGAATGTTGTATTTTTTCCATGTAATTTTCTGGGAGAATATTACTCCCTTAAGATTAAAAAAATTAATAAAAAAACAAAAAATTCAATTTAGTTGATCACAAAAATTATCATAAAATTTTTATTTTTTATTGTAAAAAAATAAAACTTAACTTTTATGAAATTAGAAAGAAAGATAGAAATGAAGATGTAAAAAGTGCTGCATAGATTTCTGTAATCATAAGTGAAAATCAGATGTTTATAATTTGAAAATGCTTGCCCACATTATGCTGAAAATGAAAAGCCAATTTTTATTCTAATTAAATCAGAAATATGATTCTCAAGACCTTTTATGGAAGATTCCACTTTATTCTTTATGGGAAGTCGGTGTACTATTGTAATTGAAAAACTAGATTTTTCTAGTAATACAGGAATATTTACCATAGAATGAAAATAATGTAAAGGTTTAAAAATTTCAAATAATTACCAGTGAACTCCAAATAAAAAAGCAAGAAGAGTGCATTTTTAATTTTTTAAAAAACAACAACAAAAAATCAGCTGGTGGGAGACTTTATGAGCTATTTCATGTGGTTTTTGTTTTGTTTATAGTTTATTTCAGTGGAGCTTCAATCATCAAGTCAGAAATGGGGGGATGAATAAAATCAAATATTAGGGATGAATAGAACAAAAAGATTATATGAATGTAAATAAAGCTGTACAATGTAAATACGGGATATTTGGAATAATTACAGTATAAACTAGTTGATTTTTCAAAGTCTTTCTCAATCTTGAATCTAAGTACAGTAGTATATTTTATTGCTAATTGCTTGAATGGCATTTATATAAAGCAAACACATGGTATGGAGAAGGCTAATATCCAGAATTGATAAGACTGACTAAATGAAGCAATATAAAACAATACATAGATGTATCAAGTGATAGGGTATACTTTTTAAAATTGTTATTGAAATCCCCATTATTGTATTTAATTGAAGGTACTTATAACTAATCAACCGTCCTTAATACTTGATTAGTAATCTTAAAATTTATAAAATCAGAATCAAAAAACTGAAAGTTCAATAGTCATTTCTTTACATATTCAATAAACAGATACATATTTTTAAATATTTTTTGATTATACTAATTTAAAATAAAAGATCCCCCCTCTCCCCAACGCATTCAACAATTAAATTTAGCTTTGCATCTCATTATTATATCATTAAAAATAAATATACAATTTGAATCAATTTTAAATATTTAGACATATATACTGTACTATTTCGTATGTCTGTAGATATTTAGCATAGCTTTGAAGATTTTGTAATGAGTTATTAATAAGAAAACTGATTATTTAATTTGATAAAAAGTTTTTTTTTGAACAGTGAATTTTCTAGCTTTGTCAGTTACTATAATATATCACTGTCAGCAAACAAATGAATCAGTCGTCTTCATATTAGACGAAATATTTTACTTACATTTGAAATATATCACTTAATTATGTACAATTGTTTTTAAATTAGCTTTAAGATGTGGGTTACGAGTGCTATTGATTATTATATGATTTTTACAAGATCTTTTTATATAGTTTGTTATTTTACGACAAATGATAATATAGTTTTTTAATTTATAATTATAAATGTAAGATTAGCAACTCGAAACATCAAATGATGATAATGTCAAACGTTGTTAGCCGAGAGGTCATCGCACCCGCCTTGCTAGCAAGTAGTTGGTTGCAGACGGGTGTGGGTTCGCGTCCTGGCCGATGCTATGACATATGAGAAAAAAACATCAAATGATGTTCAAGCAACAAAGTGACTGATCGAGCTCATCAGTTCTATTCAATCGATTAAAATGAAATATATTTATACTACTTTTGATATATTCCAATTGGCAAATTTATCCAAGAACTTAGCTTTTGAATCCACTGTTTTTCACCACTGCACTAAACATTAGACACAATAGTAAATTTTAAGATCAAAACAAAAGCAACAGCTAACTTCAACTGGGTATTGATTTAAGTGCTTTTTTACTATTTCATTTATTTCCTTTTTCTTGTTTTTTTAGATCGTTTCACCATGAGGAAAATAAAGAAAGAACATATGTGGGCATTTGAAAAGCACTTTGATACTATAATATTAATGATAAATAAAAAAAAGTTTCAAATAATAGTAATATATAGTATTATTTTTAATTTTGGCTAAATTTATTGATGAGAATGATATTGATAAAGAATAAATTTGACCATTGCAATGCTTCTGGCACTTTAAGACACTCGGACGAATTCCAAGGAAAATCAAATAAATAATAATCAAAATGAGTTTTTTATTCTATCAATGATTGTAATGACTTATTATAATTAGGCATAGCTTATTTTCCCTGAGCAGTTTAGCCTTGTTGTGACAGTGGTAGATTCAAGAGTTAAAGATTCTTGGAGCAAATTTCAACAAAAAAATAGTAATAAAACCAGAGATCTGAAAAACCTTAGTTTGGTCAATTTAGTAGAATTGTAAGACTGAAATTGCCTCTTTGCTACTCAAACATTATATCAAATAAGTAAAAGTTATTGTATCGTCAAGCTGATGGCCGAGTGGTTAGCACAGCTGCCTTACAAACAGTTGTCTCAGGGTTCGCTTCCCAGCCGATGCTTTGACACATTAAAAAAAAGATTATTGTAATGCATTGCAGGAGAAGAAACAGTTGTTAATAATTATACATACATGAGATAAGAAATTATTCTTACAATAATCAAATACTAATGTAAACTATTATGTTATTTGATGCCCTCAATTATTTTTTGCTAAGAAATAATATATGACTTTTTTGGCTTTTAATGAAGGATAGTGGTAAACTTGAGAGCTAAGATCCTCGAATCATAGCTTGACTTTGTCACTTCCAATGCTCAAACATTTCTGATTATCTAGATGATAAACCATTTGATTATTTTTAATCAAACTCAAGTACTGTATTATATGTATAACTGTTAATTAGTTTATAATATGTTGTTATGGAATTGCATTCTTATAGATAAGTGCAGAATATTTTGATTATCTTTAAATTTATATGCAGAATACTTTGGTAATGCAATTCTTAAACAAAAACTGATATAATGAGAAAACAGGAGTTAATATTGTGATTTTGGTGGCATTCTGTCTCTTTGTACATTAACTTTTTCATGTGGTAATTCAAATAGTGGATTAGTAAGCTCTAATAGTCATCATTTATGTATTTTTATTTCTTACTTTTTAATACTTCCTTTACAATCTTATTTATAATAGTCATCATTAATGTTTTAAATTTTTATTTGTATTTTTAACACATTCAATTTAAACACAGTTCAGTATATGATTATATAATTATGTTAATAAAGTAATAGTAATTTAGTTTAAATCAATTCTTTCAAAGTTCCAATATGTTTATTGCTTCAAACTCAATTTTTGATTCTGTATTTTACTCATATTTATTCAAACTATTTGTATTGATTGTTATTATAATCCACAGCAATCTTTTGACCAATAATATCTTTGCTGTCATCCAGATTGCTTTTCAAGACTTTCTGATCCTTTATTTAGATCAAAAAATATCCCATAGCCTTCACAGTTTTTTACCTTATATGAGAAGTCTATTGTTGACTTTTTATGAATAATATTTCCATATTTGAAGAAAATGACTTCAATCTAATATTTATTAAAAGTCATTCTAACATGGTTATTTGACTAATCATATGGTTTATCTTTTATTTTTTTTTTTCCATATGCCATAGCATCGGTCGGGGGAGGTGAACCCCACAACCTTGCTTGTAAAGCAGTTGCGATGACCTCTCAGCTAACAATGCTTTTACTTATCTTTTACTTTTTCTTCGATATATTCTGCATCATTATCCAGATATTGATTTTAACTTTCTTTTTCTTTTTTTAATAGTTACTATCTTGATCATTGTATATTTTGAATTGGCTTCACAAATTATTTTGAAGAGCTTCTCAAAATCAACTCTCTACTTGACTTGATACTTTTTTCTATATTCTTATACTTTTATTTCATGCTATATTTTCAAATTTTATTTAACTGTTTTCTTTTATTCCATTCATTTATGAAACTTTATATCTAGCACATTCTTTCCTTTTTACCATATAGCATTTATTCCAAAAATAATATTAACAAATGCTTTCTTTCATTTGTAATTAGGGCTGGGGATTTAAAATATTTTTCTTTTTCACTTTTTACTTCTTTGCAGCTATATGACAACAATTAGTATTAATAATATCATGTATATTAACTACTAAAAAAGAGATAAATATAAGAGTACAAAGATATTCAAATCATCCTGTATAGTACTTCCTACAGTGATAGTCTTAATTGTAAGCAATAGCTTCAATACAGAGGCCATGTTATAGAATAGCTTTTTATAAAACAAAATCAAAAAATTTCTGTTCATATTATCTATCGAGAAACCCTGTTAGACAAGTTAAACCTTTTTTCTCTCAAAGATCCTTGTACTCCACAATAAATCTTACATATTCTCTTACTCCTTATCATCCAATTATTTTTAAGCCCTAGTTCATTTTGCACCTATCTATTTTAATAAAAATGGTTTAATTGATTTTATTTGTCCTATCATCATATCTCTTAATTTTTTTAACACAGATCTAAAAATCATAAAATCTATACCTCTTTTTTTCTCCTTTAAATTTCTTTTCATTCTACATATAGTTCAATCTGATTCTTTTTTTTTTTTTTTGACATTCAATATCTCAAAAATTTAAAATATTCAATATTTTTCCATCTTCACATGAACTATATTTACAATACAAATCCTTATTCTTTTCTTGGTATTTAAAACTCCTGCCCTTTCCCTTTAATATCATTGTACACTTTAATATTTTATATAATTGTTATCTTCTTTAATTCTAAAATATTTATTTTATTTATATTCATTTTCCATACCTGCAGTTCATTTTCTCTAACCAATTTATCTATCCTCTTTTTCCACTCCTCATAATTATGTATCTATAATACACTTCTCCATGCTTTATCCCATTTCTTACTCTAAATGCATGACATATTTCTTAATCAACATGTTTGTTGCCCTAACCACATAATCTAGTTAAACGTTTTTGTTAATTTATTTTTATTCATGTATTGCAATCTTTCTAATATCCTAAATTATTATTTTTTGTCACTTAAAAATATCTATTATATTTACACTTTTGCCAATAATTCACTATTTAAGTGTATCTCTAACTTCATCTTTTTTGTATTCTATCTAAATTTTTTTGAAGTACCTGGACATTCAAAATTCATTATTTCCAAATGTTAAAGCAAGTGCCATCGCCTCCACTCCAAGCAATTTATATTCCTCATATAATATATGCCATATTTAAAATCAATCCCATTACATATATTTTTATTTTCTTTCTCATTTTTAATTTCCAACTATCCTGTATAATTTTTGCCATTTAATACAGTATTTAAATACTTATATTCATGCACTTCTTCAAGATAGAAATGCTGAAGTAATTTTTGTATCTGAATTTTGCTTTTCCATTTATTACTACGATTTTATATTTTTTTTCATTGAATTCAATTTTTATATCATTCTTTTTAGTTCTGCACCTCCTTTAATAACAAATCCATATCTTCCTCACTGTTTTAAAAAAAAATTATATTACCTGGAAAAAAAAGAGTCATAATATTGTGTATTTTTCTGTTTTAAAATTAACTTATATGCTTGGTTATGTCCCTTTTACAAATACAAAAAAGAAGAATGCATTTTTAAAAAAATGTTATTTAGGTCACATGCATCAATCAAAGCTACTTATTGGCGTTTGAATTTAAACTTTCATACCTTTTTATTTTTTACTATAACAATTTAGCTAGTAAATCTCATTAAGCTATATTATAAAATGTGGATCATTATTTTTAACTACTTAGATCCACTACAGAATGAGAGTTCTCAAGTTTAATCTAGTTTCTCTAGTTCCAAGACTTTCCTCATCACAATGCACAATACTTTTCTAGGTTTTTTACAATCTCTTTGGAATCCAATTTTAAACTTCATTTGTTTAGCTCAACTCACTTTCAGTCTTTTAATTCTTTCAATGATATCAGCAATATCTGTTAGTTCTCTCAGCCATATATTTGTTTTTGGTCTCTTTTTACTAAGTAACATTTTATCTCTTCATACTTCATTGACTGAATCTGAACTTTCTGGATTGTTTTTTTTTTTTGTTAAATGTCCATGTCTCAAATCCATAAATAAGAACTGGTAAAATACATACATCAAAAAAACACCCTTTCAAATACATAAATATTTCTTTCTTATTATGTTATTTCTACCAAAACACTCCAATTTTAATTTATGGTTGACTACATTCATTATGTTTCCATTTTAAATTCATAATTATCAATCTTTATTTTCTTTTTCAAAGAAAATCTTTTAAAAATTATTTCAGACTTTACTTGTTTATTTTTATTTGATAATTTTTGTAAATTTTCTAGAGATCTGAATTATTATTTGGGGGAAAAAAACAAACAAAAAGAATCCTATAGCAATACGTAACTGAACGAAGTACA
>JAQFVV010008473.1:0-30136 GCA_028023455.1 Epiperipatus broadwayi
TGATATCTCATGCTGAATATCTAAAAATGTATTTAACCGCCAGTTTGTACCAATCGGAATGAAAGTGAAGATCGAATCTAACCGCAAAAACAATATCTACACTACAAGGGCCCCATCTAGGCGTTTGAGCCTAGAAAAATTTATAAAGTAGGCAGATACGCACTGTTAAGATTCCACTTTATTTAAATATTCTGATCGTTAGCCCAAGTCACTAGCTCAGCGGAGACAAAGAGATAAAAATCTATAAATTTTTATATCTTAAATATAAAAGAATAAAAGCCACTGCCAGAAATTAACACATAAAGATATTTATTTACGCACATATAAAATAATATTTAAATTTTGAGGAATAAATTTAACGTTTATAATTTTATATTGATCATTAATTCTAAATTTAAGTAGATTGCAAATAATGAGTTTACTATTTATTTAGAGGGTCGAGTATGAATGGACTACATAGGTCTGCATTTGAAAAGAAAATATTCTTCCCTGATTTAACCTTAGGCAACAAATTTCGCAATCAACTGGCGCCAATCCATCTGATACATTCATGTATTCAATGTAACATGATACGACAACACAAAATACTATATTGTCAGGAATGTACATCTGAACAATAAGTAGAAATAGAGAAGACATTGACTCTCCACCACCAGAAATGTGACATCTGTTGGCAAGTAGATCAATAAACAAAAAAACTCCATAGGAATGGACTGCAGTCTTCTGCCGACTTACAAACCCATCCATAGGCAAACAGAGGGTGTGTGGCATATATCTATAATCCTGCCCGTAGCGGACCTCATACTACATCTACTAATTACACAAATATTTCCAATCCATTGAACCAATTCAACTACGAAATGAATAACCTAAGATTACCCTCCCTTAATACAACTTTACAAATCTATATAGCCATTCACGCCCGACTTAATTTTAACATTTAAATACGTTCGCACAGATTTGTTTAAAAATGTTGGGTATAGATCGATTACATAGATTCCACGGTCAAAAACATTTCAAAATAAACATAAATGATCAAAATACAAAATTATTGATACCGACAATCGCAGAGGGAAACTTATAAGTAACCCAATAGTATTCACCATAAGATACTTGCATTGTCACCAATAACTTAAAAGACATCCGAATAAATACATTTTAGATACTCACCGTAAGGTATTATTTATCGAATGTCTATATATTTTGATCAAATATGAAAACCAACATATAATTAACCGCAAACGAATCCATGCAAGCGTCTATAAACAACTTAAATTTCATACATTTAAATAATTTTTTACAATAAAAAAAAAAAAGAATGGAAATGATGTTTATCATTCGGAAAACATATAAAATTAA
The DNA here is from genome assembly GCA_028023455.1 of Epiperipatus broadwayi. Classification (NCBI taxonomy): domain Eukaryota; kingdom Metazoa; phylum Onychophora; class Udeonychophora; order Euonychophora; family Peripatidae; genus Epiperipatus; species Epiperipatus broadwayi. The sequence continues at coordinate 1,360 of JAQFVV010008473.1, forward strand.
ACATTATTAATTTGATTTAAAAACTTACAAAAGTCAGATAAGAGTCCGTTTTAACATTTCAGTTGGCTTGTTTATCAATTTGTAAAACTAGACGAACGTTCTTAATTGATTTTAACAATTGTTCATTTCATATAGCTTATGGCCTCTGCTTTCAATTCCCGCGATGCCTCCGTTGGAAGGTAATGTTCTGGAGATGGCAATAGCTGGTTCAAGGTACCACAGTCTTTTCATTTTTTTTATAGAGAGTGTGGTATGTGCGTCATACCACATATCTCAAACACACAATGCTGGAACTGTCAGAAAAAACTGTATTTCCCTTTTTATATTATCCACAAGGATTCAATGAACAAAATGTCACTAGTCTATCACTTTCGTTAGGGTCCGAGCCAAGGCTTAGTGCTTCCATTGGTCAAGCTAAAATTTCTTTCCTCTCTTATCTAACTTTTCATCTGACTTTTTAATTACACAGCTTTTAGATAATTAATAAACAATCATTTCCATTTACAGATTACAGGAATTAATTAATACCTGTTTTTACTTTAACTTACATTATTTTTTTTATTAAAATATTTTTATATTTCAATCTCGTATTTTTTTATTAAAAAAAATACGTTCAAATACTTTTTTTTTTTGTTTATGAAAAAAATATTTTTAACGTTTAGCATCTGTGCGAATATATATATATGTTTAACAAACATTTTAATTTTAGCGTTTAGTTTTTTCCTTTTATTTGCGAACTTTTAAGTTTTTATTTTAAATTAATGTAACAACATATTTATATATCGTTACAATATATATGTTAAAACGAAGACTTGCACAGGTTAAATATATAAAATACATATTTTGCGGGTTCATCCGTGTTAAAAACTTTTAATATCAATATACTGATGTTTCGACTTGGTCACACAAGCCATCCACAGAGTTATAAAAAGTCGTATTCGACTTATCCACAAGCCATCCACAGAAAAGGTACCTTTTTATAACTCTGTGGATGCTAATGTGACGAAATCAACGTCAGTATATTGATATTAAAAGTTTTTAACACGGATAAACCCACAAAATATGTATTTTATATATATATATATATATATATATATATATATATATATATATATATATATATAATGAATCTTGGAATGCTCCCCACAATAATGTTAGTCATCATGTTCCAGAACCATAAACCAAAGCATTAATAGCAATCTTATTAAATTGATTGGCATCTTAATAACCTACTCACCAAAGATGTGTATTAAATTACATATACTATTTAGTTAAAAGAGCATATGAGAACCCTTATAGTGAAGTTCAATATATAATTATCTATTGTGTGGTAGACTGTTTATTGACACATAAACTAATGTATATATTTAATTAGTTATATTAAAGTATTTTATTGTCTAACTTATTTGAGTAGTTTGAGTTCCCTTTTCTCCAATTCCACATATACAACCTTGTGTATGCCTATGTCAGTTAAGTCTTGATATGATAATGTGCAAGTCTCATTGTCTTCTCTGCTCTGCTAATAGGCCAGATTTGGAATAAATTTTTGTGTGCCATCACTATATGTTATTCATTAGGTGGTTGTTATGAGGCTTAGGGAAAGGGTTCAAATTCAGGTTGGTTCCTAACATCAATTCCTGGAATTGATGGAATTTGAAGTACATTCCATTGAGTTCCAGCTCATGTGGGATGGATCAACATGTTTTGACTGGTACAATATATATATATATATATATATATATATATATATATATATATATATATATATATATATATATATATATATATATAAAATTAAGAGTGTGCTAATAACTCTAAACAAGCTTTTTTTTTATATATATATATATATATATATATATTTATAATTCAAACAAATATATTTAACACAGTATTCAAAATTAAATAATATATTCTTTACTAGAAGTACTTTCAATTGTTTCACTGACAATCTTTATCAACTGTTAATACAAACGTACAAAAAGTACTTTTAATTTTGAATACTGTGTTAAATATATTTTTTTGAATTATTATTATATAATTTAAAAATACAGACATTTAATGGTTGTAGTTATATATATATATATATATATATATATATATATATATATATATATATATATATATATATATATATATATATATTGTATAAACTAAATATATTGTATAAACTATATATATTGTATAAACTAAATTCTTGCTAATTTAGAGTGCAGCCACAGCCATTTTGAATTCTAAGGACCACTGCTGACACAGCCAAGTGATAATTGACATTGATTAATCTAATGTAGTCACCATATGACCATTCAATATAAAATTGCAACTTTCATTATTAATTAAAACATTGAAGGAGAAAGGTACAATTATGCTTGATCAAATCACAAGACAAAAATATACAAAATAGAAGAAATAGAAGAGATGAATACATTTCAAAATACTAATAGTTTATAATTTCTAAAACATGAATTTAAAATACTTAAATAGATAAAGTAAAGAAAAAATATCAGACACTTATATTAATTAAACCATTACATGATTAATAAATTTAACATTGATCAAACCAAGCTTAACATTTCAAAATACTAAAAGCTTATAACTTCTAAAATACAAATTTTATTACAATATAAGTTTATCAATACCTGTTGAAATATCTCAAATTTTGAATAAATAAAGAAATAACTGCTGAAGCATATTAATTTTACATTTAATAATGAATTATATTTTATCTTAACATTAGCCAATATAATAATTGTCTAAAGTAAAGATTATTATTTTTGCAATTAAATAATAATAAATCAGATTTTATCTTTCCAAATAAAGTTATTTTGAGGGCTTAATTTATCTCATATATTCATTTACTGAAGGATGGATAAAAAAATCTAAATGAGAGATTTAATCATTAAATTTCTCAAAGATGCTAAAGCTACCTATCAAATTTAAAAGGTTTGTGTTTACCCTATTTAAAAACCAGTACCTCTTTTACATTTGAAATAATCAAATTTGTATTAAAATTTATAAATATTTCTTAAACATGTGACTGTGATCATTGTTTATGGTAAAGGTCACTTAATTGGTAATAGATAGAAAATTATGTAAATAGATATATAGATTTGTATCAATTACAATAATCCATAAGCATGTCACATGATCAAGTGTACATCTGATATCAATATCAGAACATCAAATGTGAACAATGCTATTTTTTCTTATCTACCTTTCTTTTTCTAACTATGTGGGAACAACATTAGAGGTTCTTTCTGGTAAGAAAAAATCAGATTAATTGTAAAATTAATATACTTTATTTTATATGATTATGGGCATATATTGTATTAAAATTTGTATTTAGAACTTACAAGCTTTTACATTTCCAAAATTATAAGCTTGGTATGATCAATTTTCTGTTATTTCTGCATCTGTTTATGGGCATATATTGTAATGTAATTTATATATTAGAAGTTATAAGTGTTTAGTATCTCAAAATTCTAAGCTAAGTTTGATCAGACTTCTGCATTTTTTGGATGATACTTCATATCATCGAAATCCTCCTCTCTTTGGCACATTGTACTGAAATTTATTGTAATACAATTTGCATTTGAAAAGTTATAAGATTTCAGTATTTTGACTGCATTCACCACCATTTTAAATTCTAAGGACTGTCCAAAACCAATGCAGATACACCCCTAGGACTTTGAGTGGATGATATGATTTCATTTATCACTTAGATATGTGAGTAATGATTTTGGATGGTCCTTAGAATTCAAAATTGTGGGGAATGCACTAGAAATCAGCACTGGACAGATGCTATTTGAACTATTCTTAAAAGATTATCTATTTACCCAGGTAGGATTTGGTAAAGTAGTCTGTCATAGAATGTTTCTCACCTAAGTCAGAGATATTCAATCATGTGACATCAGTCTGTAATTTTCCTTCCAGAAATAACAACAGCAGTACAATGTTTTAGAAAATAAGAAAGCAAGAGGCAATTAACTTAGAGCTATTTACATAAAAGACTTATCTCTAGAAATTTTAATTATAAAGAAAAAGCTATGAAAAGTTTTAATATTGGGACTAATTATAATATTCACAATATGGCAATCAGCATTTTAGCACAAATTCAACTTTATCGATTAAAATTCTATATTTTTCAGTTTTCCGTTGATAACTGATGATTAATATAAAATAATTTTTGAATTTAATCATATATTATTTTAACTAAAAATAAAAATAGTTCCTTTACAATTTTAAGTTAATCCATTTATTATTGTGATAAAAAATATAAATCATTATCTTCTAACTCAACAAAAGATCGAATTTTTGTTTAAATATTTTTGTACAGGAATTAAATATTCCCAATGAAAGCGAAAATTATGAAAACAATCTTTTTTTTTTCTTTTCATCGAAAGAAAATTAAAACAAATAGATGCGCCAGCATATATATATATTTGGGAAAGATAGATATTATAAAAACAACTTATTAACATCTAATTATTTCTGCTCTCTTTATTAACATTTGATATTATATTGACTAAACAAGATCATCTTTACAAACCTATTTACAATAATATTTTAAATGGAATAATTTCATTTCAATATATATATATATGTTGATATGAAGATTTTCATGGGTTGCATATATAAAAGACATATTTTGCGGGCTCATCCATGTTAAAAAATTTAAATATTGGTATACTAACATTTTGACTTGATCACACAAGTCATCCACTGAGTGATAAAAGGTAGAAAGACGGTTGTAGAGGCGCTACAATCACTGATTTTAAAAAAAACGTTAAAGTTCCACCAATAGCAAAATTGTTAAATTAAGAATGTTTTTTTTTTAAAAACAAAGCCTTTCCAAATAGGAGGAAGTTTGCTTGTATCATCTTAGTTATTGATACAATCTGGCCTTTTAAGTATCTCAATGGCTTCTCTAATTTTGCACTCGTAGATATTATCACATCTGGATATGATCCTGGTACTAGAAAAATCAATTTTATGACCTGAATCTATAGTATGGAGTGAGAGTTCTGCTGATGATGAGTGTTGTTTAACTGCATTACCATGCTCATCTCTCCTAACAATGATGTGATGATTACTTATACCTATGTAAGAAGCTTTACAATTTTCACTTGAGATTTGATAAACACCATGAGATTCAAGAGGGACTGAATCCTTAGGCTTGGTTATTATATTGCTCATCAAAAGATCAGCAATATATAACCAAGGCTAAGGATTCAATCCTTCTTGAATTGCATTGTGTTTATCAATTCTCATATAGAATTTATAAAGCTTCTTACATAGGTATGAGTAATCATCGCATCAGTGTTAGGAGAGATGAGCATGCTAATGCAGTTAAACAATACTCATCATCAGCAGCACTCTCACTCCATACTATAGATTCAGGTCATAAAATTGATTTTTCTAGTACCAGGATCATATCCAGATGTGATAATATCTATGAGTGCAAAATTAGAAAAGCCATTGAGATACTTAAAAGGCCAGATTGTATCAATAACTAAGATGATACAAGCAAACTTCCTCCTATTTGGAAAGGCTTTGTTTTTAAAAAAAAAACATTCTTAATTTAACATTTTTTTCTATTGGTGGAATATTAACATATTTTTTAAAATTAGTGATTGTAGAGCCTCTATAACCATCTTTCTACCTTTTACCACCCAGTGGATGACTCGTGTAATTAAGTCAAAATGTCGGTATATCAATATTTAAATTTTTAACATGGATAAACTCACAATATATATATATATATGTTGCAAGTATAAAAGACTCAATTTGCGAGTTCATCCATGTTACTATATATATATATATATATATAATAAAACAAGTTATAAATTTTGTAACTTGCTTTTAAGCTTGCATTTAAATGATCACTAGATTGAGCTTGCCAATAGCTCTAAACAAGCTTTATTTTTAAACCACTAAATATCACATGATCACTATTTTTTATACTAACACATAATTGTTAGTAACAAGGCAAACCTCTCCATAGAGTATTGCCACCCTGTGCCAATCAGAGTAATCAATGGATGCCAGAAGGTTTGTGCATAAAATCCCTATCTAATGCCTACTCATCCAATATCCCCAGACTAGTTTCTAGCTTGAGGCCTTCATCAGTGAGAAGTTTTGGATCTTAGAGCACTGCACCTAGATCTTAGAATCTAATGTACCCTCCAGCAGCCACCTTTTATCTCTACTTTTGTTAAAGAGCCAAAGATACCAAAATATATGGGTGCTGAATTGAGTTCAGATCCATATGATTATATAAGTTATTGAGCTTAGATTGAAAACATTATTGTGTTTTTAATTTCATTCTCATAGTTTTGTAGTTGAGATAAAAGATGGCTGCTGGAGGAATGCATTATATCCTAAGATCTAGGTGCAGTGCTCTCAGATCCAAAGCTCCTCACTGAAGAAGGCCACAAGCCAGAAACTAGACTGGGGATGTTGGATGAGTAGGCACTAGATAGGGATTTTATGCACAATCCTTCTGGCATCCATTGATTACTCTGATTGGCACATGGTGGCACTACTGTATGGAAAGTCTTGCCTTGTTTAAGCTTTATTTTTATAAGTGTTGAATGATAATGAATTCAAAATCTCTATTGTTATGTCCCTACATCCACACCATTTAGTTTCGAGATTATGGTTCACCTCAGTGAAGGGCTGGAACTCTGGAAACTAGATCTAAAATACTAACTTAAAAGTCAGCACTTATAAAACACATTTCTATCAATTTGAAAGTCTTAACTTTTCAGAAACATAAATGTCTTCAAATTAAGCTATGCAAACAAGATAGCTATATGTGATGCTATATTGCAGAGGTTATTACTATATGGTAAATCTGAGCTGAATTCAGACCCATATAGCTATCTCGTTTGCAAAGCTTGATTTGAAGATATTTATGTGTCTGAAAAGTTCAGACTTTCAAATTGATAAAAATATGTTTTATAAGTGCTGACTTTTGAGTTCGTATTTTAGATCTAGTTTCTAGAGTCCCAGTCCTCCATTGAGATGAGCCATAAGCTTGGTATGGAGGTAGGGACATAACAGAGATTTTGATTTCTTTCTCTTTCAGACTTATAAAAATAAAGCTTGTTTAGAGCTATTGATAAGTGATCATTTAAATGCAAGCTTAAAAGCAAGTTTCAAAATTCATAACTTGTTTTATTAATTTTTAAAAGTGTATCTTTGATGGCTTTTGCAGATGCTATTACTACATGGTGCAACTGAGCTCAATTTAGATCAATATAACTATATGGCTTGCAAAGCTGGATTTGAAGACATTTACTTGTCTAAATAGTTCAAACTTTCAAATTGATAGAAATGTGTTTTATAAGTGCTCACTTTTGACTTAATATTTTAGGTCTTGTTTCTAGTGTCCCAACTCTCCACTGAGGTGAGCCATGATCTCGAAACGAAGTGGTCTGGATGTAGGGACTTAACGATAGACATTTTGAATTATTTGTCTTTTGGCACTTATAAAAATAAAGCTTGTTAAGAGCTATTCGTAAAATCCATCTAGTGATCATATATATATATATATATATATATATAATTGATTATATATATATATATATATATATATAATTGATTACCTCCAGTACTTTAATATAATTTATAATTGATTTACCACTATACAATAAATATTTTTAAAATCCTCTCCAACCTGGCATAAGGTAATAATTAACAAAAATCAAGTTATTCTCATGAATCACTTATTAATATAGAGACTTGTTTAAAACATAATAAATGGTTGTTTTATTCCTGATAATTATTGTCTTCATCTAGATTAAAGATTTTTTTTGAAAAATTATTGTACAATGATAACAGTCTTAATCTTGAAATTATTCTACTACATATTTTAATTTCTTTAGATTGTTGTTGACATTGCTCAAACTAAAAAAAAAGAAAACTTCTAGGCTTGTCATCTACTGAAAAAAATAAATTTGAAACCTGTTTAGATTCATTGGTTGATTTAAATATTAATTGTTTTTAACCAAAGTATTCTACACAACATTCCATATTAATAAATAGAGCACGAAAATAGAGCCCTGCTCTAATATGACTGTTAGGTTAGGGAATATGTTAAAAATAATTATTGTTTAGTGATTATACATATTTAATCTTAATTACATATTAAATTTCATATTTTCATGGTTATATTATATAACTAAAGTAGTTTTGGACAAACCTGGGTGTTATATTTGATTACTTCCTAACATTTTGACAAAATAGTATCCACCATTATCAAGATTAACTTTTCAAATAAAAGTCTTTATATCTCAAATAATAACGAGATTTACTGTGAAGTAATGACTGATAGTGAGCATGGAGTGGTTAAGACTTCATAATATGTGGATTAACAAATTATTTATTTTCTTCAATTTCACCATTAATTAATTAATTAATTGATATATATATATATATATTGTGTAATCGCTAACCAATCAAGTGATATTTAGAAATAATCATCCGGCTAAGCTCTGATCTTAACATATCAAGAAATAAGAACTAATAATATCCTACGATATTTTCTACCATTAGACTTACTCAAAATTTAGTAATTAATAATATGTAGTTCAATTAAATAAATAAGTAATATTCTATACTAATACTTATCATGAGACATTTAGAAAAAGGTACAGTAGTTGGGAAACATTGAGAATATCTCTCTAAGAACATAATCTCAATGGCATAATAATACTATCCCCCATTTTATTCACATAATAATGTAAATTTATAGCATTCTTAAGACTTTCAAATATACTAAATAATTTAAATATATTATTAATAAATTATAATTGCTACTATTGAAAAATATATTATCTCAGGCTATGTAAAATAAATCAGCAAATTAATTGAAAATTATATAGCTAAACATAATGAGGGATTTTGCATCATATTCAACTACACTTTGCAATAATAATAGCAATAAAAGATAATATATCTACACCTAATCTAATTAATAATTTGGTATTGTATTATACTTACTACTTCATAATAATAATAATAATAATAATAATAATAATAATAATAATAATAATAATAATAATAATAATAATAATAATAATAATAATAATAATAATAATAATAATAATAATAATGATGATGATGATGATGATGATGATGATGATGATGATGGTGATGATAATAATCCAATTCTTTTATTTCTCTTGCCGTATGCAAATCATTATATATATATAATAAAATGTGAGTTGTATATTACAGCACATAAAAATATATTCATCTTATTGTTTCTATTTCATTTGCTTTATGGATAATGAATAATTGTGGTGTTGAATTATAAAGGTTAATTAAGGAACCATAGCAACCACAATATTAAAATAGCAATCTTATTTATTATTAAGATTATTATCAAGTCATAAATTAATTGTAGTCTATTTTAAAAGAAAAATAAGTGAATCATAAAATAGATCACTTGAATAAAATAATAATAATAATAATAATAATAATCCATAATAATAATAATAATAATAATAATCATAATTATTATTATTATTATTATTATTATTATTATTATTATTATTATTATTATTATTATTATTATTATTATTATTATTATTATTATTATTATTATTATTATTATTATTATTATTATTATTATTATTATTATTTATATTATTATTATTATGTGTTTCAACTTTTATTACGACATTTATGACAGCAACTTATGCAATGCAAAATTAAATATTTCATATTTTATATATGTTTGTTTATTTTTAGTATACTGGAATGTATTAAAGATGTATGTTAAAAACACATACAACATTAGGATGTATAGAAAATGTTATGAGAATTGTTTATTTTTAGTTGAAATGAAAAATAATATTGAATTTATAAAATAATTTCTTGATTCTATCATATGTTTTCTAAAAGTTTTCATTTTTATTTTCTGTAACACAATTACACCAAAGAGTGACCATTGAGTTAAATTGAAAAGTTACCTTAGTAACATTGACATCAGAAAAATATATTATATGTAAAACTGAACTACTTAAACACAACTCTTTCTATTTTTGTCATTGTCTTACATGGACGGTTTTAAAGATGTCTTTATAAATTGTTATTTTACTGCAAAAGTGATTAATTACTAAAATATAAGGAAATAATAAAACTTAAACAGTCTACCCATTCAGTTTAGGGCAGTTTGTTGTTAAAATTCCAAGAAAAATGGTAGAATGTATTATAAAATAAGGAAATAAAAACCATCAAAATTCAGTTTTATATTATGTAAGCTATAAAACATTTCATTATTAAAAATTGAGATTCCATCTATATGTTAAAGATGAATACAAACACCATCATATCTATATGAATGTCATATTTTTGATTAAGGAATTATTCAAAATCAATTATCTAATTTGTAAGTATATTAAATAAATGAATTTTTAGTTTATTGACTTGGAAATATGTTAGGTCATCTTAATCTCAAATAATTTTATCAATGAAATAATGCCTCTTCGTGTACCATTACTTAACAATGGATAATACTCGTGATGTGCAGATTTTTGCATTGACCAAGTAACTGTTATTTTTAAAAAGTTGGATATATTTGTACTTGAAAGAAAACTATCAGAGTTTAAAGAAAAAATAATTGAATTCAAATCCTCAATTATTATTTATTATTCACTCTTCCCTAACCCAAGAAGATCATTGTTTCTTTAAACTTATATCATAAACAAAGAAACTAGGAATTGTAATGGAATGTAGTGGGTAAAAAGGAAAAATAAAAATTTTGATGTAGGTTTGTGTGTTATACATAATTTTTGTTCTTTTAAATGAAAATATACGTTTTATTTATCTTTATTTGAAAATATAAAATTCATTTATAAATAAATAATGTTTATACTTAGAGATTCATTGACTGATACGTTATCTACTCTATAAAAGATTTGAGAGATTGTTTAAGTTTAAATTCTTATCTGATGATAAATTAATTCCTGACTCAATGCCTTAGAAGTAAACTATATTTAGTCATTATATTAAAACATTTATTTGCTTTATCTAAATTAATTTCAATTTTTTAAGCTTAACTTGTCCAGTTATAAAAATTTTGATAGGTTTTATTATATCATTAGTCAAATTGATCTGCCTTAATTATTTTTAAACTTCTTTAAGTTGGATCATTAATTTAATTTACTATTAAATGTTAATACCTATCTTTGATTTATATAAATGTCAAAAATTCATTTTATATGGTTTAATTGTTATAAAATCCATTTTAATAATAGATTTACAATGAATTTAAATAGGTGGATAAGTTTCATTAATTGTGATTCAATAAACATTCAAGAAAAATCTTTACTGATTGCATATTAAAAATGCAACATTTCCTAATATGTTCATTGACAATATGTTCTTGATAAGCATTTCAGTTTAATATATAATTTAAGCAATAATAGTATTTTCTTGTAAAGTATAATATACATAAATTATTATTTTTATCATTTTATTAAACTAGATATAAAATTGATTAATAGTTATTTTATTTAAACGTTGTAGATATTGTTTGATTATAAGACATTCTCTAAATGTAGTCATAACCATTTACAAACGAGTTTACTTAGGGAATATCATTCATTTTTATCATAAATTTACATTACTATGTGTAATATCTGATTAGTAAAACATATCAGAACTTTGTTTATTGATTTAGTTTTGGTTTTATTCAATTAGAAATTAAATGAAGGTCTTCGGTTTACATCATTGTTTACGACAATAATATGTGATTTCACTGCTTATTGTATTTTCTTTTGGGGTGATAGATAGATAAAGTAATGATATTGTTTGTTTGTTTTGTTTTAAATACTATCGGAATAAATTAAGATATAATAAAGATTATCATCAGTATTTTATTTTAGTGCAGTGGACATTCTAAACAAATATGTATTGGAAATATCGTTATTGCATAGTGTAACAAAAGACAGCTAGATAATTTTATACAAGTTATAATAGAGTTAAGTTTTTATTTATACATGATTTATTCTGTTACAAGTAATATTTAAACCATAAGGACATTTTTTTCATTATTTTTGTTTTAGTAATAAATGGATGTAATATGAACTGTGTTAATTCATTGATCAACATTGTTATCTGGATTAGCATATAGATGCCTTCCCATTGTATTTAACAGTTTATCTTTAAATATTTTAATTTGTTTGAAGAAAATATTTATTTCTAATATCAACTTTTCATTATCTGTTATTATTGTTAGTTTATTTTTAATCTATTTTGTGTAAATTACGTTTGCCAATATTTTTATTTATTAATTATGCCACAGGTGTAATATTCTCTGCAAAATAACTGAGATATGGGAAATCAAAACCCTGATCCTCTATGTTATTTTATTCTTAATTTATGATGTGTGATGCAACATATTTCAGAAGATTCTGGTATGAATCCTTGTGATGTTGTTAAAATAAATAAATACATGATTCCAATGGTAGCATAAATTGTAATATTAGTAGGCCAGTTAATCAGGAAATATAGCTATGTTTTTGGAAATGGTAATAAGATATTTTCTTATCCATAGCTTGATTAACCTTCATTTTATAGTGTGTAAAAAAGGCCTACAAGGATGTACTAAAATGTGAATAACATTACAATATATATAAACATTACAAGCATAAAGCTCAACTAGTCAATATAAAATCAAAACTACCCCAAATCCAAAATTAAACCAGACCAGCATAAAAATAATATTAAAACACAACCTAAGGTTTCACTGCTACAAGCAGACTTCTCAAGTGTAAAGAACTACAAAAACTACACAATATATATAATATTAAAAACTACCCACAAATCCATTCACTTCCCATCCACCCTTAATGTGAAAATAACTTTTAAATAAGTTAATAATTTAAATAGGAAAGTAATTGGGTATTTGGAAGTTTAGATATTGAAAATATGTATCAGTCTGTTAATAGGTTAAGCAGTATTGATGTTCTTTTGTCTGTATTGATTAAGAAAAGTTATTTATCAAAAAATAAAATTAAAGTGATTAAAGATTTGCTTTTGTTATTGGACGATTCTATGTATTTTACTTATAAAGGTAATTTTTATAAGATTAAGGAAGGGTGGATAATAGATTATATTGTTCCTCCTTTAGTATGTTCAGTTTATATTAGTTATATGGAAGAGGAAATTATTATTAAAAAGAATTGTTTATATGTAAAATTATTTGTCAGATATGTTGATGATTGTTTAATTGTAGTTGAGAATGATAAATTGAAGGAATTTGTAAATGGGTTTAATGATTTTGATCCTTCCATAAAATTTGTGTTAGAAGGAGGGGGGTTAGATTTTGGTAAGTTAAGATTTTTAGATCTTTTGGTGATTAGAAATGTATAAACTAACTGTTTATTGTGCAGTCATTTAGTTAAGAGTAAAGAATTAAGATCTATAATTAAACCTGATAGCTATCAGTCTGTATCTCATAAAGTAGCTGCTTTAAGGAATTATTGTCATAGGAATATTAAATTAAATAAATCTAGTGGGGTAGCTTTGTTTCAGAAATATCAATTTTATAAAGATTACTTGAGTGTTGGATACTGATAAATTTGTTAAAAGTATTTTATTTAATAGTAATATTTGTAAGGATGTAAAGGTTAAAGAAAAATATGATTTTATTTCTTTGCCATTTAAATTGTTCTCTTATAAAATTGTGTGTAGAAATAGTAAATTGTTTGGAAATAAGAAAATTGCTTGGAAAAGGGGTGTTACATTGAATAATTTATTAAATAATACCAAAAGAGTTTTTGATAGAAAGACTATCCCTGGTGTAGTATATTCTATTCCTTGTTTATTTTGTAAGAAGGTTTACATAGATCAGAGTAGTTTGAGTTTAAATGAAAGAATAAAGGTTCATAAAAGTAGAGTTAAAAATAGATATCTTAGTTCTGTTTTGTATGTCCATGAAAAAGATACAGGTCAAACTATTGATTTTGATGAAGCTAAGGTTGTCTTCTTTGAGAGAAATGAAATCAAAAGAAGAATTAAAGAGTCTTTAATATTGAAAATTTATAAATTCTGAAGCAATTAACTTATTTAAGAGTTCTTTTAATATTAAGGGTGGATGGGAAGTGAATGGATTTGTGGGTAGGTTTTAATATTATATATATTGTGTAGTTTTTGTAGTTTTTTACACTTGAGAAGTCTGCTTTTAGCAGTGAAACCTTAGGTTGTGTTTTAATATTATTTTTATGCTGGTCTGGTTTAATTTTGAATCTGGGGTAGTTTTGATTATATATATATATATGATAAACAAAAATGCAAGTTAAAAAACTTGCTAACGCTTGTATTTAGGTCCACAGATGGCGTTCTACCAAAAACGCCCATCAAGCGTATGTTTTGACGTTTATGTAAACAAAACATACACTTGATGGGCGTTTTTGGTAGAACGCCATCTGTGGACATATATATATATATAATATTATAAATTGATGTCTGTATTTCTTCAAAATAATATATGCAAATTTATAAATAAATATTTAAAAATACAGTATTTAAAAGCTTATAAAAAAACATTAAGATCACAGAATTATAAGAAAGTTGATATCATTGAATTATGGAAAAGCTGACATTTTAAACGTGATAGTTGACAAAGCTACAAGTTAGTTGAAAGTGCTCCTAAGTGACTGTTATATATATATATATATATATAAGCTTTTAAATACTGTATTTTTAAATATTTATTTATAAATTTGCGGATATATATATATATATTTGTGTTTCATAAATATACCTTTAAAGGTTTTTGCAATGATATAAATTGCAGAGGCTTTGACTATGTGGTGAAACTGTACTGATATCAGACCCATATAGCTATCTGGCCTGTTAGACTGAGTTTGAAGACTTTACCGGTGTGAAAAATTTTATGCTTGCAAGCTGATAGAAAATTTTTGCATAAACACTTGGAGCCAGTGTTTAGATCTAGTTTCTAGCTTTATCTTTCACTGATGATAGCAAAATTAACTTGAAAGCAGCTGATCCGAGGGTGGGCAAAATGAAAGAGATAGTGAATTCTGACTCTTTTCTCGTTTATGTAAACAAACCTGTGTTTGGTCAGTGTTTTTGGTAAAATGCTATCTATTGATCATATATATATATATATATATATATATATATATATATATATATATATATATATATATATATATATATATATATATATATATATATATATATATATATATATATTGTGTCAGACCTTAATTCAACTCATTGCATAAATAATGGGAATTGGTCTATGCTATATTCCTGTTTCATTCACATACACTACGAATGGAAAATGTTATTGTAAATAATTTCACATATACTCTATATATATATATATATTGGATATAATTATTATTAATTTATAATTGATATTTGTACATGTATAAAAAAGAAAAGAACAAAAGAGAAGGGAATAAACATTTATTTATGTTTGGAACATTTTTTTTATTATTATATTCTTATTTGTAAATGTTCCAATGTATGTATGGCAGTGTTGATTTGAGCTAATCATTTTTTTTCCTTTGGTTAACTTTAAAATTAGTGAGTTTGTAAGGTGGTTGGTCTGACTTGGGCCACCTCCAAATTTTGTAACTTTGATGGAGGCTTGCTGCAATAATTTTCTGGGCATAGGTCTGCACTCCTCTTTTCTTCCTCAGGGGTGGTGGCAGAATTAGGAGGCTGGTTCTTTGGTGCAGGATGTTGACAATTATTGCTGCTACCTGGAAAACCTGATGGGAGGGTACCTGGTCAAAGTCTCAGCACCATTCCTGCTCTGGTTGGCTGCTGTGCCCCCTTGATAGGTTGGTTTCAGGCAGTGCAGATTTGTGCTCGCTATGTGTTAGTTTTTCTTAGTTGGCTTTCCAATTCTGGGAAGGTAGACTGAATGCAGTCCCTGCACATTTGGACTGTTGATTGGGAGACAGAGACATGTGGAATGGTCTTGACATGGCTCAGCTGCAGGTCGAGAATTTATTATTCAGTGGACTTGAACCTTGGACCTCGCTGCCTATTGTGGTAGTTGGCACAATGCTGGACTTGTTCACCTATTCAGCTGAAGCATTTGGGTCTTCGCTTTGGGGCCCCAGGGGTGGGATCATTGGGTGATGTATGGCTTCTCAGTAGCTGGGCCATGTAGATCCATGTATAGATACTCATGTTCAGATACACATTAATATCAATATTATAGCAACTCTTTAATGGACATAATTGTTATCAAGCATATTTACTTTATATAATCAATAATTGTTTTACCTTGTTTGTCACATTGAACACTTTGTAATTCTCAATGGGTAAGTGTACCCAAAATTTTTGTAATCCTTTTTCTAATAAAGGTTACTTTTGAAAGATAAATATTTGCTTACATACATTTTTTTTTTACATATTATTTGTAGAAATTGTTTTTTAAGAAAATAATTTAAAGTCTTTTTTTAGCAGGAATGTACATTTTTTTTATCCATTATAGTAATGGATTTCTATGTAATTAGCCATTGTTTTGAATGTATATAATTATATATAGGATGTTTTTTTTTTTAAATTAATTTACAAAGATGAAATCGAAATGAATTATTTTATCTAAAGAATGTAAGTAATGGTTGTCTAATTACTGCAATATAGAACCCTGCCAATTACCTAAAAGGTTAAAAAAAATTCAAAAACAAAATTCTAAAGGAATGTACATATAATAAAATTAGCAATTTTCTTAGAAGATGCAATATGTCATAGAGGGGGTTTATGAAATTGTGGCTGATGTGCAGACTATATAAACTACCTACCAGGTGCTGGGTTTTATTTATTTTTTAATTATTTACTCAGTTTTCATGCTGTATTTAGTCTCATCCATTTTTTATATTTTTTGTATGCTGATTTGTATGTGCGCTGTCACAAATATATATTCAATAGTAGTACCTTGGAGTCCAGCTTGGATTGGCTGATTTGCCTAGTTAAATTTCATTCTGGGTATTTGAATTTTTGCTGCTACTGACTGAAAATGAAAAAACAGCATGATTATTAAAAATCATTTATACAAGAAGTAGCTAGTTAATGCCATTGAGGTAACAAGAAAGTGAAGAAAGATAAGAGTTATTTAAAAATTACAACTAGTAACCTTCATGAAAAGAAGCCATTGCTAAAAGTTAAGTAAAGCAAAACTTGGCATATCCAGAATTATCTTAAAGTCTCATCTATAACTTATAGAGAATTATTGGAACTATGAATAGCAACTATACGATGTACAATAATTACTTTGCAGTTAAAACAGTTTGAAGAAAAACCATTTTTTCATGAGAAACTTGCCATAAAAAACCAATGAGATTGGCAAGTTTTAATTAGAATATTTTTGGAAAGGAATGTGTGAAAGATGGTACCAATAGCTTATTTATTCAACCTAATCAATATGGAGTACATTTTCCAGAGCAGTGCACCTACACCATTTGTATCATTGCCACCATGATGTGAATGCAAAAAATCCAGCATACCCAGTTGAAAAATAGGTCAATACATGTGTATAGACAATGAAGTATTTGCAGCCCTGTTTCATTATCATGTGGTTCACCTAGAAGTTCTACTTAGAGGGAGCCAAGATGAGTGTATATATTTTTGTTGTATTATATATTTTATAATTTTAAGTATATCATCTATTTTGCGTTCGATATTATTATGTATTCTATCTATGCATACATTATTCCTACTAATTATTTACTTTTAATAACTTTTGATATGAAAAATTTTAGAAGTTACATAATGCACCTAAGATTGATCCACTATGGGCAGGATACATTTTTTATTTGATTTCTAATCACAAAGGCAACACCTAACATTGAGTGTTTTAATACCCATGTCATTTAAATAATAACATAATACGTCCAGAATAAGGGTGACATAAGCAATGTTTGTTAAAAGAAATGTAACCATAACAAAAAAAAAGAAAAAGAAATGTTAGACACATTCGTAAAAAAAAATTATCTGTTATTTTATATTCATTGCACAGGGGTTATAAAGTGGGGAGAGAGTTTAGGCCAAACCCATTATGCAACTATTGGTTTTTTTACTTTTTTATAGCCTAACTAAACTTTTATTTTAATAAATGAATTTATGACATAGGCTGATATTACTTACACAAGCCTGCATTCGGTGTAGAGAAAGAGAAAATAAATATTATTTTATATCTTTAATCTGTTTTGAGTATAATTCACTTGTGTTTAAACTTAGATATATAGTTGATAAACTTACTGAAATAACCTGCATTAAGAAACCATTTTGTGAGCTAGTTAGTGGGATAAACTTATCAGAGGGTTAAATTATAACCTTACTCAGCATCCAAGCTTTCTTAATTTAATATCATTATTAAAATGTTTACCTAAATCTTCTTTGCATACTTTCTTGGGAGAGAAAAAAGGGTGAGAAGATTTCTTTAATGGGGGGTGGCAAGCAGAGCTGTTTAATAGTACAGTTTTTCAAAGGTATGTAAAAGAAGGACATATTTCCATTAGAATATAATATAATTGAATGAAAGTGGGTTTAATTTAACAAGGGAGGGTTTAGATTAATCTATTTTAGATTAAATCCCCTTTCTTTAATAATTCTCTAGTAAATGCTTATCTGTATTTAATTGGGGGTATTACTACGAATTATTACCAACCTTTCAACTTTAGCATATATGTCATTTCATGCTCAATGAGTATATGGGTTGTTTACTTTATGACCAAGATAGCAGGTTTGGAGTGGTATAGAAAATGGTGCCCCACATGGGTCACAAACTAAAAGTATAAATAGTGTTCACAAATTTATTTTTTTAAAAAAAAGTAACATAAATGAAAAGTAGCAAAAATCTATATATTGTTTTTGTTGTTTCAATACCGATTTAAGGAAAGAAAAAAATGTGTTTGTATATAATATATGGCTTCAATAATTAGTTAAGATAATTTTTTGAACAACAGTTTATTAGTGTGGACTTAAATAAATGTATGTAGATAAGTTTATATTAAAAGTAGCAAAAATAGAAAATATTTTTATCTTATTGCTAGGGCATATATTTTAGAATGGGGTAAATTTAAAATTTGTTTTCTTCTCTATCACATGTGATAGCAAATATATATTTATGAATATCAGTAAAATGTGCTGTAAAGATGAATAGTAGGGGATATGACATGAAGTCATGGTGTATTGCATATTTTTCATACAAGTGTAAATTGAATATTTTTGAGTTAAAATAATTACGCAATTAAAATATTAACAATGTGAGGTTAATAATAGTACAAAATGTATATATATATACATTTCCCAATATTGCAGACAAAAATAAGACCGATGAATGTTGACAAGAGCAGGAAAAATAAAAATGGAACAAGCATTATATAGTGAAACCAATGATCCATGAAACTTAGAAACATCAATAGAAGAGCAGCCTGAGGAGCAGTGAGTCAATGATCAAAAAATGAACCAGAGAAAAGAAATGAATGCTTAAAAACAATGATGGAAAAGTTTCTAAATCACATCAAAAAGGAGATGGCTAAAATTCCAAAAGAGTTAGAAATGTGGAGAAGAGAGATGTCTGAACATATGAAGGATATATATATAGAAAGATAGATGATGTGTGAAGTGAATTATTGTTGGACATTGAAGAAAGATTTCAAAGGCTGGAAATGAAAGATGATAAACCGAATCAAAATAAGGAGGATGAGTCCCAAGTAGATAAACCAGACAGACAGTTAGTCAAGTTGGGTCAAGAAAATAAGAGCCCTGAAACAGTAGTTAATGACAGAAAAAATAATGAATTAAGGATTTAAAGAAGAAAAAGAACAGAACAAGGACAAACTACTGGATAAAGATAGGGAATTTTTGTATATTAGCTCAGTAATATAGAATGGAGGTGGTTATGATCACAATGGACATAGGAAAGCAAGGCCTAGAAGTTGGAGTCCCAAAACAGATATCAAGCATACCGGAAGCCATTTCAATAAACAAGGAAAGAAATATTGAAATGGTAGGGAATACAGGCCAGTTTTGCCTATATCTGGGGAGAGTACAGACAAAGAGTAGTAATAACTAGGAATTGTAGTCAGTTAAGCATATTGTTTAAGAGTTGGGGGTGTAGACATTGTGGTTTTTTGAACATTGCATGTGTAGTTTTGATTATGTCAGTTTACTCCTATTCTGCAGGACATGAGAGTTCTGAGGATTGTTTGAAAATCAATATGTAGTCCAGAATTTCTGTGGCTTTATGACAGCATATATACTCCATCATCAGTGTGGGGTGTACTGTATTTGCAGAGAATAGATTAAAAAATTTCTTTATCTAGGACTATAGCCTTGTAATGCAGAAGACGCTGTAAGTTTCTAAAAAGGAATGAGCATGGGTGTATTGACTAAGGTTGTATATTAATAAGGCTCTTCAAAAATAGAGTTCAGTTTTTTCATTATCTATAAAGCAAAAATATCCTTAAACCTCCAAATGTAGGTGTATGGAAGCATTTATTAGATATTCTAGTAATTTAATAATTTGTCTGTCATAGAGTTCTGGATGTAGTAGGGATATGAAGGCTGGTGTTCTGGGTTTCTTATTATCTCCAACTGGTGTGTAGGAAGTCAATGTGGTTGGGCTTGGCATATCGATGTTTGGAAGGCTGTGGGTTTGCATTTCTCTTGATTGGACATTATGGCTTCCATGCTCAAATAAAAAAAAATTAAAAGTAAATAATTAATTACAATGTAAAAAGTTAGTATGTAAATAAAAATAAGACATTAAAAAAATCATTATTTTCCTTTAATAGTCTCATCAGGGACAGGGGTATTATGTCAAAGCATAAAACATCCATGCACAAGATGGCTGTAGCCAAAAATTTGGTACAGCTGATTTTATTCAACTCATTGCATAAATAATGGTAGTTGGTTTATGCTATATTCCTATCCATGCACATACACTATGAATACATAATGTCATTGTAAATACTTTCACATATACTCTAAATTCATATATATATATATATATATATATATATATATAATACATATTTTGTGGGTTCATCCGTGTTAAAAACTTTTAATATTAATATACTGACGTTTCGACTTGGTCACACAAGCCATCCATGTGTGACCAAGTCGAAATGTCAGTATATTGATATTAAAAGTTTTTAACACGGATGAACCCGCAAAATATGTATTTTATATATTTAATCCGTGCAAATCTTCATTTTAACATATATATATATTGGATATAATTATTATTAATTTGTATTTGATATTTGTACATGTATAAAAAAGAGAAGATAATAAACATTTATTTACAGTTGGAACATTTTTATTATATATATATATATATATATATATATATAAAGATTTGCTTACATACAGTTTTTATATATTACTTGTTGAAAACATTTTTTTTATTATTATACTCTTATTTGTAAATGTTCCAATAAAAAAAAATATATATATATATATATATAAAGATTTGCTTACATACAGTTTTTATATATTACTTGTTGAAATTGTTTTTTAAGGAAATAATGTAAAGTCCTTTTTTAGAAAGAATGTACATTTTTTTTTGTTTCAATGATGTGATTACCAAAAATATTTATTAAGCTTTTAATTTTCATTAAACGTAAAGGTTTAAATTTTCGTTATTATTTAAAAAGAATGCGTATATCAAAATACACACGCATTTATATGTAAAACGGATTTGTTTTTAAATATTTATCGATTTATTTTAGAATAATTCTTATACCGCCTGTTTTTAAATTCATTTGATTTAAAAACAAGATGGCTAACTAATTGCATTCCTGTTACTTTTATTTTAATTATTGTAAACAATTTTAATAGCGGAGATTTGATTTTTATGTTGTTGTTTTCATTTCAATAAACCCTGGGTAGAATTCTTAGATAGATTGAGCGGGAGATTAATATTTACCCTGCCTAAGGTGAAGAAATTGGACAACAAGGAAAATGTTTCGCGGGAAATGGAGCAACGTATAAATAACCCCGGAAATTCAGAGGGTCAGTTAATCCACTTTTGAGAGATAGACAAGTGGTTTTCTCACATGAAAGTTATAGCAGCATGGAAATTTAAATTTTTTAATTAAAGGACATCAGCTGTTATTAAAGACTTTCGCTGGCAAAAATGAAAAATTCTATACTTGTTATCACCACCCGAATGGCTTGCTAACTCCACAAAAGACAGATCCCTGACTTCCAAGTTTGCTTCAGTAATGCCTTGAACACCTAAAAGAAACCGGAACCTCTTTACATCTATCTTGCTGCTTCAAGAACCTGAAAATAAACTTAAGTAAAAGTGCGCACTCTACGTGAACATTGCTTTTACCGAAAGGTAATTATTTTCATTTTTATTCTTCCCAGGGTAAATTAGTTCTCATTAAATCTCCACTTAATCTAACCACAAATATGTATTCTTAAATCAATATAGCCTCATATTTAATATTTGCTGTGTTTTTCAATATTTTATAGTGTGTCTTAGAATCTTAGTTTTAAGATTCTAATTTGCTTTCAGTTTTGTTTATTGGAGAGTGACGAGTGAGTTTTCTATTTTATGTAAGATTTTTATAAATGCTTTGGCAGTCATGCTTTTAAAATGCTTACCTGTAATTATTTAGTATTTAATAATTAATTAATTTTATACTCTATGTTTGCCCTCTTGCTAAATCTCCAAAAATCTTTTGGCTGATGACTTTATTGTCTGATTTTAGCAGGTGGAGATTTCGTTCTAAGATCTCTAAAAGTAGAAATTAAAATTGTGTTTTTCTTTGTAATTTTATAAGTCTTCAGCAGGAAGATAAAATTTATCCTTTCTTAAATTACAGGTGAGCGATACTTTCATTCTGCTAAAGTGTTTACAACTTTTAAGATTTTCGTACTCCGTGCACTCTCCGATAGATTCATTTGTGTATTTATTATGTGTGCTTTAAATTTATCAGAGCATGTACTCAGAATTTGTTTGTAAGTTTATTTTCTTTTCATTATTTGCTGGGACAGACGTAACTGTTTTTCTAATCATTTACTTGTCTCTTATTGAGACCATTAATTATTAATTTTAAAGTAATTTTCGGCAATCATTTGGCTGGGATTCACCAGATTAATTGTTTCTTCATTTCAATGATATTTTTCGATTGTTCTTTGGGTGGATCAATCACCGTTATTTTAAACATAGTATTTGGTGCAGTTCATACCGATATAAGGACATTCAAGATCTCACCATGTTTAAATCTTGAACAGCTCATCAGCACTGGTTCTTTGATCTATTTCAAGGGCATATGGTTTAAGTATCTGAAAGGGAAAACCAGTGTTTAAGTGAATTTTCTGCTGAATGAAATTTGCTTCCTCCCTTTTAACTTTGTTTATTAGAAGATCAGTCAGTCTGTCATAGCTTTGCCTTTAGTATTTCTGGTACACGCCTGAGTTAACTCACATTTATTATGTCATAAAATTATATTTAATAATTTATTTTCTCATAATAAAATTTATGAAATATGTTTAACTTAATTTGGCTGACGTTTGTCTTTATCCTTTTGTCTCAATTGTCTAAACAATTTAAGATCTTTTGTTTCTCCCTGAGTCTAGTCGGTGCAAACCATCATCATCATCTATTCTGATTACAGTAAACAAATTTTACATGTGATGTGATGTGATGTATTATGGCTTCTCCTTAAACGAAGTCAAGAATATCTCAGCAATTATGCCCAGATAAACCTGTTAGCCACTTTCTTTTACATTCCCCACTCTAAATTTACCCATAATCTGCTCTATCCCATTTCCACAACATAATTTTTGTCAACTCTATAACCTTTATATATAAATCCCCCTTATCTTTTCCCAAACCCAGCATAAAAACCAATAATTCACTTTCTGTATAATCACTCTTTTCATATTTATTTTTCCACAACTTCATTATATGTACCCTTTCTGTTTTCAAACATTTACATTCAATTAACAAATGCCTAATATTTTCAATTCCTTCCTTACATAATTTACAAAATAAATCACCCATATTTTTCCATTTACATGTATATTCTTTTGTAGCTAAAGATCCCGTTCGAGCCTTAAACAATAAACTACTTTCCTCACTATTATCATAAATTAACTCACACCTAATATTCTGTTTATTTCTATATATATTTAAACTCTTTTTACTCTCCATACTATTTTTCCATCTCTCTAACTCCCTAGTCTTTATTAATAAATGTATTCTTTTATCCCATTTCTTATTACTATAACACTCAACAATCCTCCTAACACAATCATCCCACCTTTTATACAAGTATACTGATATAAATTATTTATCCAAATCTTTTGCATACCGCATTACCTTTCTCACCCATCTTGTTACCTGCCCTTTACTCATAACCCAATTAAATACTATTTTAGCTATTCTTTTATTATCCATAAACTGCAATCTACCAAACATTTTCATTTTACTTTTTGCATCTCTCATATAAAAACTTGACCATCCCATTTCTCCTTGAATTGCCTCCCTTGCTGTCCATACTTCTGCATCCAATGCATGTCTTCCTACTTCCCTTTGAGCTTTTTCTAAATAATCTAATATCTTTTTACTAACATATAATGCATCATTACCATATGTTAACCCTGCTACTGCAACTCCTTTCCATATAATTCTAGCTACATCATATTTATTATATGAAAATACTGTTAATTTCTTTATCAATCCCTTTCTTTTCTTTGCTTCATTTATCAATTTTTTCTCCCATTCATCCAAATAATTTTTCTGATTACTTAAAATAATTCCCAAATAACTATATCTATTCACCACACTTAACTTAATATCTCCCAATAAAAATTCTATATCTTCTCTTTCCTCAGTATTAACCATCATTATATTTGATTTTTCTTCACTAAATTTAATCCCCATCTCTTTACCCACCCTTGCACATGTCCTCAACATAACTTCCATATCTTCTCCTTTTTCTGCACACAAACATATATCATCTGCAAAAAAAAGACCTGACAAAATATATATATTCCCTTACTACCTATTAACGGTATCTCTATCCCTCTTCCTAATCTTTCTATTGCTCTTTCCATTTCACTCAAATACAACACAAACAAAATAGGTGACATAGGGCATCCTTGCCTTAGTCCCACACCATTTTTAACTTTAATTGATTCTATATTCTCTAATTGATATATATAATAATTATTTTCATATAATTTCTTAATAATATCTATTAAAGCTTCATCCATTCCCAAATTTGCTAAACTTATCCATAATCTATTTCTATTTACTCTATCATATGCCTTCTCTATATCTATAAAACTCATATATAACTGTTTATCTGCATTCCTACTCATATCCATAAGTTGTGTAACTACAAATAAACTATCTCCTATACGCCTATCTAATCTAAAACCTCCTTGCATTTCACCCACTACATTATTCCCTTCCATCTATTTTACAACTTTACTAGCCACCATATATGAGAAAACTTTATATAAAACTGATGTTACCGCTATCGGTCTATAATTATTCAACTTTCTATGATCCTTACCCTTTCCTTTAAATAATAACCTTACTCTTGTTTTACTCCAACTACTTGGGAAAACACTATTCTGTGCCATTTTATTAAAACAGGATAATAACTTTACTTTTGCCCTATATCCTAAATTCATTACCATCTCTGCTGCCCATCCATCTAAACCTCTTGCCTTCCCACTTTTCAATTTCTTCTCTACCTCATTTAGTTCATTTTCTGAAAAACTAATATTCCCATTACTATATTCTTTCATATTTTCTAATATTCTATCAAGATCACAAGAACATCTTTTCTATATTCATTACATAACTATTTAAGATTCTCTCTAAATCTTCTCTAGAACTACACTCAGTTCCCTCATCATCTAGTAATACTAACTCTCTCTCCCCTACATTTCTCCTTTTAATATAATTCCAAAATTTTTTACTTCCATCTCTTCCACTTTTATTAATATCCTCCAACAATTTACTATTCAATTTCATTCTCTCTCTATAAATATCTATTTTAGCCAACTTCTTCTTTTCTAAGTACTTTTCCCATTTAGCATTAATATCTTTTTCACTTTCCTTATTCTTAATAGCACACTTATATTCTCTACATGCTTCTTTCCTTTCTTTTACACTTTTACTAATTTTAATTTTTTTATTACTTTTATTCTTTTCAATATTCTCACCTAAACCCTATTTGCAACTTTTTCTACTTCCTTACACCAATCCTTATACTCATCCCCAACCCACTCTTCCATTATTTCTTCAACTTGTATTTTATACTCTTCCAACTTATTCTTATCATTTACTCTCCATCCACATCTTTCACTATTATGTCTACTTTTATTTCTATTCTCCATCACATTACTAACCATTTCAATTACAATGAAATTATGATCACTAGTGCATACTTTTTCTTCATTATCAAATACCTTAATTTTCCGTATTTTATTTATTCCCTCTTTCTCTACCAATACGCTAATCTATTGTGTGAAATATATTATTTCTGGACCATGTGTATTGTCCCTCATAAATATTTAATAAATTTCCAATACTCAAATTCACTTTCTGACAAAAATTCTTCAAAAGCTGTCCATTTTTATTATCTACATCATCAATTTCTTCAATATGTCCATTCATATCCCCTATAACCATTATTCTCTTCCCCTTTTCTTTAAAACTTTGTATATCCTTAACTAGACATTAATATATGTTACTATTCCACTCCAATATAATTTGACTATCTCCAGTAGCTATATAAACTATAGCCACCATCCATTCTTGTCTACCCAACCTTATTTCAAATCCCAAGTGTTCTTGACATTTAACAATATTTAAATATTTTTTTGATATAACACCTATACCACCACCCCCTTTTCTTTTTCTTTTCTATTTATACCCTGCCATACCAACTGTTCCAAAATAGGTTCTTCTTCTTCTCTTAAATGTGTTTTCACTTCTGGTACTACCGCAAGCTCTTCATTTTCAATTGTTTTATTTAATTCCATCTACTTTTCTGGTTTTCTACTACCTTGCATGTTCTAAAACGCGATTTTAAAAATTTCTTCTTTTTCTAACTACTCTTTTATAAATTCTTTCAATTCTTTCTTTCTCCATTACATTTATAAAATTACTTTCTTACTATTCATTTCTAAACCCATTTCTTCTCGCATCTCTAATATTTACATATCAAAATCAAATTCCTTTTGCTTACTACTTATATTCCATCCATCTTTTAATAATATTACAATTTAAAAACCCTTCCCCCTATATAGGTTTCCGAAAAAAAATTCTTTATAAGTCAAACTCCCTAAAGCTTTACTTCCTTGAATTCCTAAATGCAACCCATCTTTACTATATAACTCTCTCTTTCCAATAAAACAATCCCACACATCCACAAACATAACATTATTTCTCTCACACAATTTTTTTCAAGTCTCTCATTGCTAGGACAAGCACCTATCTAACAAATAACTCTTGTCAAACCTTTTAGTAATAATCCAACTATTCCTACTCTTTCTTTAATCCACAATTCAGGTTATAATCAAATCTACATGAGTCATCCATTATTCTCTCAGATGATTCTAATGTAAGTCTGTATAATCCCCACCATAACACTTACATATCTACTAATGGCGAGCGCAGGCACCATCTTTCACATCCTGAATTTTAAAACAGTGACGACATACTCTTACATACCTACTTCTATTTTTTCACTTGCAATTATACACCTACATTATCCAATTAGTGAATCTCTATATCAGTACAAAACACTAATCTACTTTTTTTACTCTATCCATAACATTTCCAAATACCTACAAGTTATCCCAATATATTTCTTACTTATCGAAACTATTATATTATTAATTTATATAATCTTATTTTATCTCTAATGATTTTAAATTTACTTCTACATGCTTCAATGTTCCTCTATCTTTATTTATTCTTTGAAGCTAATCATATAATTCCACAATTACTGTAACTCCACCATATTTCTTTGACTATCTACACTTTGAAAACTCTTTCTCACCTCTTTTATCATATTAATACACTGACTGCATAACCATAAAATATTTACATCCTTCCTAGTCTTACTTAAGCAACAAGTGATCCTACCCCATCACATATAATTACAATTCTACAACAGCCCGCTTAATTTCCTTTTTCCAATTCTTATAAACGAACTTTGAAATACAAATATAATTCATTTTTTTTAGTTTACGTTTTTCGACGTTTCCCTTATATTTAAAGTAAATCATTCAATAGTAAATTTACAAACTAATCAACAAAACTAACTTTTAAAAATAAAAAAAATAATAATAATAATTCTATATATAAAATAACAATATATAAATAAAACAAACAAAAAATAAATAATAACTTTTTTAAAAAATTTCAACATATAAAATAAAGTTTTCAAAACGTTATATTTTTCTTAAAAGTAAATCTTTTAATTAAATTTACAAAAACTAAAGTAATAAATAACTATTTAAAAAAAAAATAATAATAATTACTATATAAAAACATAATATATAATTAACTAAATAAAATAAAAATAAATAATAACTTTTTAAAAAAAATTCTATATATATAAATAACAAGCTGAAAAGAAAACTTTAAACTAAATAAAAAAACACAATTTTAAATCTTTCAAATACTCTTATATACTAATTATATTTTCACACATAGTGATTAACTAAATATTAATGCTCTCAAATTTCAAACAAATTAAAAGAAAATTTTTTGTTTGCTTATCTGATA
>JAQFVV010008474.1:0-30102 GCA_028023455.1 Epiperipatus broadwayi
GAACTGATATATATATATATATATATAATAGCCAACTGCTGTTAAATTCAAAAAGACAATGGAAGCAAATCTCATCAACTCAATTCCAATTAATTCCAAATTTTAACATTAGCAGCTTGTCTATTAATTATATTCATTTTATTTCTATTTATAAAAATTGCATCCTTAATTTTTTGTTTATGGTTTATATCTTTTGGAAGAATCTTAGTACTTTCAAGATTAAAGTTAAATGTATATTTACATAGTCTTTAATTATCCAAGAAAATTGAAGCAGTCATCAAATCATTATTATTTTTACTTTTTACACCTTTGCTCATGCACCTTTTGTTTTTCTCAATACTGCACCTTAATTCACCTATACATGATAACATACAGCCACAAAAAATTAAAATACAACAATATTTTTATGAGAGGTATGACATTTGTAGAATTATTCACTAATTATTAATATTATTTGTAACCCAAAATGAAATATTACACACATCCTTATATATAAATATATCCCTAAAAATTTCATTTGAGCATTTGATTTTTGCAATGATATATATTGCAGAGGCTTTTACTATATGTTGAAACTGAACTGAGATGAGACCCATATAGCTGTCTAGTTTTTTTGACTGGATTTGAAGATATTTATGTATCTGAAAAATTCGTGCTTTCAAACTGACTGAAATTTGTTTCATAAAGTGCTGATTGTAGAGTCAGTATTTAGATATAGTTTCTGTTCTCCTACCCATCAAGCCAACTAGCTCAAAACCATGGTCTGGTGGTTGGAGATAACGAAAGAGATATTTAGTGCTGTCTCTCTCAGCATTTAGGTAAACAAAAAGCTTGTTTGGGAGCTATTGGTAGAGCCCCATCTAATGACCATTATTTGCATGCTAGAGCAAATTACGAAATGAATATTTTGTTTTGTTTATCATAAATGTACCCTTGAAGGTTTTTGCAATGATATATATTGCAGAGGCTTTTACTATATGATGAAACTGAACTGAGATCAGACCCATATAGCTGTCATTTGTTTGACTGGATTTGAAGATATTTATGTGTCTGAAAAATTCGTGCTTTCAAACTGACTTAAATTTGTTTCATAAAGGCTGATTGTAGAGTCACTATTTAGATCTAGTTTAGGTTCTCTTACCCATTACTGAGGTGATCCAACTAGCTTGACATGGTCTGGTGGTTGGAAATAATGAAAGAGATATTTATTGGCAGAGCCCCATCTAGTGATCATTATTTGCATGCTAGAGCAAATTACGAAATTTATATTTTGTTTTGTTTATCATAAATGTACCCTTGAAGGTTTTTGCAATGATATATATTGCAGAGGCTTTTACTATATGGTGAAACTGAACTGATATTAGACCCATATAGCTGTCTAGTTTGCTTGACTGGATTTGAAGATATTTATGTATCTGAAAAATTTGGGCTTTCAAACTGACCAAAACTTGTTTCATAAAGTTCTGATTGTAGAGTCAGTATTTAGATATAGTTTCTGTTCTCCTACTCATCACTGAGGTGATCCAACTAGCTCGAAACCATGGTCTGGTGGTTGGAGGTAACGAAAGAGATATTTAGTGCTGTCTCTCTCAGTATTCATGTAAACAAAAAGCTTGTTTGGAAGCTATTGGTAGAGCCCCATCTAGTGATCATATATATATATATATATATATATATATATATATATATATATATATATATATATATATATATATATATATATATATATATCTCTTATGGTACATATAAAGTAAAAGCTTGATTAGAGCTATTGTTCAGCTCTATCTACTGATCATAAAATGCAAGCTTAAAAGCAAGTTACAAAATTTATGACCTGTTTTAATTATTGTAAGTGTACATTTGAAGGGTTTTGCAATGCTATATCTTGCTGAGATGAATTCAGACCCATATAGGTATCTGGTTTGTAAGGCTGGATTTGAAGATATTTACATGTCTGATAAGTTCATGCTTTCAAATTGATAGAAATGTGTTTTGTAAGTACTGACTTTTGAGTTAGTACTTTAGATCTAGTTTCTAGAGTTTCAGTACTCCACTGAGGTGAGTAATAAGCTCTGCACCAATTGGTCTGAAGATAGAGACCCCCAATAGAGATTTTGATTTTTTTTCTTTTTTGACACTTATAAAATAAAAGCTTGATTAGAGCTATTAGTAAGCTTTATCTACTGATCATAAAATACAAACTTAAAAACAAGTTACAAAATTTATGACTTGTTTTAATTATTACAAGTGTACCTTTGAAGGCTTTTGCAATGCTATATATTGCAGAGGCTATTGCTATATGATGAAACTGAGCTGAATTCAAACCCATATAGTTATCTGTTTTGTAAGGCTGGATTTGAAGACATTTTTGATAAGTTCATGCTTTCAAATTGATAAAAACGTTTTATAGAGGCTGATTTTTGAGTTAGTATTTTAGATCTAGTTTCTAGAGTCCCAGCCCTCTGAAGCCAGAACCAATAGGTCTGGAGATAGGGACCAACATTTCAACTTGAGCACAGAAGTCACCCAGTGGATGACTTGTGTGATCAAGTCGAAACATCAGTATATGGAATATTTAAATTTTTTAACATGGAAGAATCCACAATATATATATATAAACAAAAATGCAAGTTAAAAAACTTGCTAACGCTTGTATTTATGTCCACAGATGGCGTCCTACCAAAAACACCTATCAAGCGTATATTTCGTTTACATAAACGTCAGAGTAGTTAGTATTCACTATCTCTAACTATAATTCCACTTTCAGATCATGATTTCAAGCTATTTGCTATCGTCAGTGAAAGACAGGAATAAAGAAACTAGATCTAAATACAAACTCTGAGCGTTTATGAAACAATTTCTATTCAGCTTGCAAGCGTGAATTTTTTAAACATGTAATGTCTTCAAACTCAGCATAGCAAACCAGATAGCTATATGGGTCTGATCTCAGTTCAGCATCACCACATAGTAGAAGCCTCTGCAATCTATATCATTGCTAGAAAGACCTCAAAGGTACATTTATGATAAACAAAAATGCAAGTTAAAAAACTTGCTAACGCTTGTATTTATGTCCACAGATGGCGTCCTACCAAAAACACCTATCAAGCGTATATTTCGTTTACATAAACGTCAGAGTAGTTAGTATTCACTATCTCTAACTATAATTCCACTTTCAGATCATGATTTCAAGCTATATGCTATCGTCAGTGAAAGACAGGAATAAAGAAACTAGATCTAAATACAAACTCTGAGCATTTATGAAACAATTTCTATTCAGCTTGCAAGCGTGAATTTTTTAGACACGTAATGTCTTCAAACTCAGCATAGCAAACCAGATAGCTATATGGGTCTGATCTCAGTTCAGCATCACCACATAGTAGAAGCCTCTGCAATCTATATCATTGCTAGAAAGACCTCAAAGGTACATTTATGATAAACAAAAATGCAAGTTAAAAAACTTGCTAACGCTTGTATTTATGTCCACAGATGACGTCCTACCAAAAACACCTATCAAGCGTATATTTCGTTTACATAAACGTCAGAGTAGTTAGTATTCACTATCTCTAACTATAATTCCACTTTCAGATCATGATTTCAAGCTATTTGCTATCGTCAGTGAAAGACAGGAATAAAGAAACTAGATCTAAATACAAACTCTGAGCGTTTATGAAACAATTTCTATTCAGCTTGCAAGCGTGAATTTTTTAGACGCGTAATGTCTACAAACTCAGCATAGCAAACCAGATAGCTATATGGGTCTGATCTCAGTTCAACATCACCACATAGTAGAAGCCTCTGCAATCTATATCATTGCTAGAAAGACCTCAAAGGTACATTTATGATAAACTTGCATTTTTGTTTATCATAAATGTACCTTTGAGGTCTTTCTAGCAATGATATAGATTGCAGAGGCTTCTACTATGTGGTGATGCTGAACTGAGATCAGACCCATATAGCTATCTGGTTTGCTATGCTGAGTTTGAAGACATTACGTGTCTAAAAAATTCACGCTTGCAAGCTGAATAGAAATTGTTTCATAAACGCTCAGAGTTTGTATTTAGATCTAGTTTCTTTATTCCTGTCTTTCACTGACGATAGCAAATAGCTTGAAATCATGATCTGAAAGTGGAATTATAGTTAGAGATAGTGAATACTAACTACTCTGACATTTATGTAAACGAAATATACGCTTGATAGGTGTTTTTGGTAGGACGCCATCTGTGGACATAAATACAAGCGTTAGCAAGTTTTTTAACTTGCATTTTTGTTTATCATAAATGTACCTTTGAGGTCTTTCTAGCAATGATATAGATTGCAGAGGCTTCTACTATGTGGTGATGCTGAACTGAGATCAGACCCATATAGCTATCTGGTTTGCTATGCTGAGTTTGAAGACATTACGTGTCTAAAAAATTCACGCTTGCAAGCTGAATAGAAATTGTTTCATAAACGCTCAGAGTTTGTATTTAGATCTAGTTTCTTTATTCCTGTCTTTCACTGACGATAGCAAATAGCTTGAAATCATGATCTGAAAGTAGAATTATAGTTAGAGATAGTGAATACTAACTACTCTGACGTTTATGTAAACGAAATATACGCTTGATAGGTGTTTTTGGTAGGACGCCATCTGTGGACATAAATACAAGCGTTAGCAAGTTTTTTAACTTGCATTTTTGTTTATCATAAATGTACCTTTGAGGTCTTTCTAGCAATGATATAGATTGCAGAGGCTTCTACTATGTGGTGATGCTGAACTGAGATCAGACCCATATAGCTATCTGGTTTGCTATGCTGAGTTTGAAGACATTACGTGTCTAAAAAATTCACGCTTGCAAGCTGAATAGAAATTGTTTCATAAACGCTCAGAGTTTGTATTTAGATCTAGTTTCTTTATTCCTGTCTTTCACTGACGATAGCAAATAGCTTGAAATCATGATCTGAAAGTGGAATTATAGTTAGAGATAGTGAATACTAACTACTCTGACGTTTATGTAAACGAAATATACGCTTGATAGGTGTTTTTGGTAGGACGCCATCTGTGGACATATATATATATATATATTAATGCTAATAATTCAAGTCTTCAGGTAAAAATAGTTGTGAGATTGGGATTATCATAATAATTTTCTGCTTCATTTTAAATATGCAAGCAATTTATTAGAAATACATATGAATTAAACATATAAAAGAAATGTTAATAAAAGTTATTCATAATAATATTCAATTTATTATTATTAAAATGATTACTATATTATCCAAATATATGCTATTATTAATAAATGCGTACAGAAATAATATATTTTTTTACAAGCATCGTTGCATATTTTCATAACACCATCATTGTTTATTCCAGCTTTTAATAAATGTATAAATTATTTTAAATTACCTTTCATTAGGTCAATATTTTTTTAAACCTTTTAAACTCCAGATATAAAACCATACTTTTTACTATAATTTAAACATATATATTTTGCACAATCATGCTTGAAGCCATCACTTTATAACCATAAAATTGTATAATGAATGTAATTTACTGTCAATGTGCACATGGAGATTCAGAAATTTGATTTGATTAGTGTAAGTGGTCTGAGTTACAGTGATAAAAAAGTCAGACAAAAATTGAAAATTGCTGGATAATTTTTTTCAATGTTTCAATTTTCTTTGTTTATTCACAGAATCATATACATTGTTAAACAACAATCTATTAGATATATAATTACATGCTTACCCTTATGTACTACATATTTATCTTATATAAAATATTTTCATGGATTTATTAGGATGTAAACAATGTGTTGGGTTTATTTCCATGAAAATAAACTAAAAATATGTTGATCAGAGATTCATGAAGATAACCACCAATCTCTAGTGATAATCACAAAAGTAAACCATTTGGTATTTTAGTATACAATAATATGTTTTGATATGATATTAATTAGAAAAAAAAAAAAAGATTCTCTTATTTGTAATCCAAATGGTTTTAGAGATTTAAAGCAAAGCAACCATTTTTGACCTCACATATTTTTTTTACATGATAATAAATTTCTGAAAATATATCATCCAATACATACAGTTGTCTAGAGAGATTAATTATTATTTACAGAATATTAAAAGAAGATGAGGTTTTTCTGCTTCATAATGCTTGTAAATTATCTAGCTGGATTTAAAACTGTACAACAACTTGGAATAGAAATGAAAAAGGAACTTCTTTTATTTATAATTAAACACAAAACAGAAAAGCTAATGTTAGATTGTAGTCTAAAAATTAGTTTGGACTTGGAGCTGTCAGTAGTGATTGATGGTTTCCCTAGCAACATCACTGCTAAATGCATTTCCGGTCTATTTACATGAAAATGATCACATAGTTTGCATTGTTTACATATGAAGATGTCATAATGATAAAATTAATAAATATAGAATGCTGTGCTAATAAAAAACCTCATTTTTAAAAAAAAATAAGTTTTGCATATTTTGTACAATTAATTAGATAAATAACAAGTAATATTTATTTATTTTTAATCGCTAATGGAAGGCTTTGACACAATTCTTTTAAAATTTAATTTGCCTATTAAATAAAAATATTTTTTGTGTATATTTTACTTTAAATTTAACTAAAGACATTATGCCTCTGGATAGAACAAAAATATTGGATTCTATAATTTGTTTTCTTAAAAACAAAATAACTTTTCAGGAATTGATTGCTGAGGGGTCAATAAGAAAATTTAATAATGCTACACTGAACATTAGTAAGTGAATTATGCTTATAAGATAACGCTACTTTTAAAAAAAGATTGTCTTTAAATTTTCTGTAGGAAAATCACCATAAAATGTACCCATAAGTTAAGAAAAGTAAAAGCCATTATCCATAATACAAAAATTATGCAAAGTATCACCTGTTATTTCAATTAAATTAATATTCATATATATATACATGCAAACTTCCTCCTATTTGGAAAGATTTTTTTAAAAAACATTCCTAAATTTAACATTTTTTGCTATTGGTGGAATTTTAACATTTCATTCAAATCAGTGATTGTAGCGCCTCTACAAACGTCTTTCTACCTCTTATAACTCAGTATGGCTTGTGTGACCAAGTCGAAATGTCAATATATTAATATTAAAAGTTTTTAACATGGATGAACCCGAAAAATATGTATTTTATATATTTAACCTGTGCAAATCTTCATTTTAACTTTATTAACCTCTACGGGGAGGAAATGTTTAAACAGCTTCATATATTTGAAAGAACGTGGATTAAGAAATGTAAGTTACTTTGCAATTTATCTTTTTTATTAGCGTGCAAAAATCACAATGTTATACCCACTTGCTGTAAAATTGTGTTTCACAAGAACAATTATAATGTTAGTAAAATTCTAAGGAAAACTAGCAATATTATTTTAAACTCTTTTATTACATTAAAGAAACTCAGAAAAATTTAGACAAAATTGATAAAGTATTGCTACATTTACGTTTATTTCTTAGTAATAAAATACATCCTTTACTGTGGACTAGTTTTGATCGTATTGCAAGTTTTAGATCGTTTAAAGATTCAGAATTTGTAACAGCAAAGCAAAAGAAAAAATTGAAAATGCTAATTAGAACACAATCCCCAAACATTATGTATCCAAATCAAAAAACCGTTTATAATTTATCTAGGAAAGCCATCGCCACAGATGAAATTTCGGTTTTAGAAAAAGGTTTCAATTTTGCTTTAATACCTTCCCGGATACCTTTTGAGAAAATTGTTTGTAATGTTGAATCAGCTCTCGATAAAATTGATTCTACATCGGCTGATTTGGCTAGAGCTGATATTTGTAATATTTTTAAAAAAGCTAAGCTTCCTAAAAATAATATTTCAAAGAAAGAAAGACAAGCATTAAATAATATAAAATCGAACAAATCAATTGTTGTACTTCCAGCTGACAAAGGTAATGCCACAGTTGTAATGGATCATGACATTTACCATAATAAAATTTTAGATCTGCTTAATGATAAAACTTATAAACTATCAAAAAGAGATCATACTACGTATTTGGAAAAAACAACAAAAGCTATTATTAATAATTCACCTGTTGAAACAGAGATAAAAAGTAAAATAATCCCTTGTGAAAAATCTTGTGTCTGTCCAAAATTTTATGGACTTACAAAAATTCACAAACCAGATACCCCCCTTCGTTCAATAGTAAGTGCAATAGGTTCTCCAACTCATATTTTAGCCAGATACTTATCGGATTTCATTAAACCTACAATCCCATCTATTAAATCATATATTAAAAACTCTCTTCATTTTATTTCTGTTTTAAAAAGTTTAAAAATTAATGCTAATGTCATTCTGGTCAGTTTTGATGTTGTGTCTTTGTTTACAAACATTCCAATTGATGAAGCTTTAAATATAATCTCACAACGTTGCAATTTACCAGACCATATTATTGCTTTAATTAAACATTGTCTCTTAAATACATATTTTGTATACAATGGACAGCATTACAGACAAGTTTTTGGTACTCCTATGGGCTCACCTATCTCAGGAGTAATGGCTGATTTATTCATGGAATATATAGACACTCATGCTTTAGAATCATCATCTTTAAAACCTCTCATTTGGCTCAGATACATAGATGACACTTTTGTCATATGGCAACATGGAAAAAATAAATTAGATGATTTTTTCTTACATTTAAATAATATGCATCCTCATATTAAATTTTACAATGGAGACAAAGTCTGATGGAAAAATCCCTTTTCTTGATGTTCTAGTCACCAGAACATCAAATAGTTTATCTTTTTCTATTTACAGAAAGGATACACACACAGACATATATTTGCATTTCCATTCTCATCATCACCCAACTCAGATAGTTTCTGTAGCCAAAATTCTTTTAAATAGAGCAATTAACCTTTTAGATGAGAAACATCTGAAAGAAGAAATAAATCATATTAATAGTGTTTTATTAGCAAATAGTTATAATTACAAATTTATAAAAAAAGCCTTATTTCAAGCCCAAAATAGACAAAATAGGAAACAAGAAGATTATAAATCAGCTATTAGGATTTGTGTTCCATATGTAAAAGGAACTACAGACAGTATCAGACATATATTAAAATGCTATAATATAGATACAGCATTTTCTGCTCATCAAAAGATCAGCAATATAATAACTAAGCCTAAGGATTCAATCCCTCTTGAATCTCATGGTGTCTATCAAATCTCATGTAAAAATTGTAAAGCTTCTTACATAGGTATGAGTAATCGTCGCATCAGTGTTAGGAGAGACGAGCATGCTAATGCAGTTAAACAACACTCATCATCATCAGCACTCTCCATACTATAGATTCAGGTCATAAAATTGATTTTTCTAGTACCAGGATTATATCCAGATGTGATAATCTCTACCAATGCAAAATTAGAGAAGCCATTGAGATACTTAAAAGGCCAGATTGTATCAATAAGCGAGATGATACATGCAAACTTCCTCCTATTTGGAAAGATTTTTTTAAAAAACATTCCTAAATTTAACATTTTTTGCTATTGGTGGAATTTTAACATTTTATTCAAATCAGTGATTGTAGCGCCTCTACAACCGTCTTTCTACCTTTTATAACTCTGTGGATGGCTTGTGTGACCAAGTCGAAACGTCAGTATATTAATATTAAAAGTTTTTAACATGGATGAACCCGCAAAATATGTATTTTATATATATATATATATATATTATAATTGTATAAATAGGACAAATAAGAGCATAATACTGAAGAGACAAAGATTCTACTGAACCAAATTAAATTCAAATTTATAAAAAAAATTGAAGCAAATTAAATGATAAGACTTTTTATGTTTTAGTCTTAAGTCTATAATTTATATTAATACAAAATTAAAATAGATTGAATAATAAAGAATTCTAACTCTTCTGAAAGTATGCAAATTTAAAGAATGATTTAAATATTAATTAGCCAAGATGGGTATGAAATAATCCTAATAAGCCATTTATTAGTTAACATACATTTGTCCATATCTTTTCAAATACAATTTATAGTTATTAACTCTTAATTAATTAAAGTAAACTTAGGATTTCTGATCAAATAAATAATGATAATTCATTTACACCAAGCATTATTAAGTAACAGATAAAATGACTGACATACTATAAATACAAAACTCAGGAATGTGCAATAATTGTAAAAATGTTTATATTTATGGTGATGATTAACAATGCACTTATTTTCAGAACTAGAGAAAAATAGGTATCTATGTTAATTGTATCAAAGAAATACAAAATGTATAAAGAATCATTAACTTATTATGATTTATTACTGAGGTAATATTAAATTTTTAAATAAATTAATCAGAGGACATTTAATTAAACCACCAGGCATTACATGATCACTATTTCTTATGCTTGCTCAAAACAGTTATTATAACAGGCAAAACTCTCCATAGAGTGGTGTCACTCAGTGCAAGCCAAAGTAATCAATGGATGCCAGAAAGCTTTTGCATAACATCACTATTTAGTGCCTACTCAGCCAATATTACCAGACTTGTTTCTAGCTTCTGGTCTTCATCAGTGGGGAGCCTTGGAACTGTGATCACTGCATGTTATTGTGTTTTCAATTTTATCTTCATAATTTTGTAGTTAAGTAAAAATAAATAATGGATGCTGGGGGGTTGCATTAGATTCTAAGATCTAGGTGCAATGTTCTAATATTTAAGTCTCCTCACTGACAAAGGCCAGAAGCCAGAAACTAGTATGGAGATATTGGTTGAGTAAGCACCAGATAGGTATTTTATGCACAAGCCTTCTGACATCCAGTGATTATTCTGGCATGCACTGAGTGGCACTACTGTATGGACAGTCGTGCCTGTTTTAAAGACATTTAATTAATAGTTATTTATAATTTAGGCAAATTGTTATAGTCACTTATTCTTGAACAAGCAAACACACACACACACACACACACATATATATATATATATATATATATATATATATATATATATATATATATATATATATATATATATATTAAGTGCCCATTCAAACACATATACAATTAAATTTTATAGGTGGACTTGAATAATCTACAAGGATTATGATACATTCAATATCTGTAATCCAATTGCCCTTAATATTTCAAAATTCATTAAAATATCCAATATCTGTGTAGAAACAACAATCCAAATGTATTATTGAAATTTGTTCCACTTAAATTACCAATATAATTTTATCAGGAAAGTATTTGTGTAGGTTAATCTATTTAAGTAGTCATCACATAATACACAATTCTGTTGTATAATTCCAATTAGCAATATACATATAAAACTTTGAATACCATTAAATATTAATGTCTACAAGACTCATCCGATTTTTCACTCTTATAATTTCTTTCAAAATACTTGTTATTCCATCCATTATGATGTAATATATTTCATGACTAATATAATATGGTTGTGTGAAACAAAATGATTTCAATAGCTAGTACAAGAATATAATAACAAGTCTGTACAATATCAAGATTTGATATTGCTTAATTTAAATAATTCTCCAGTTTCAAACATTACTATTATACTTTAATATCATTACCAATAATAAGTATGTATATATATATATATATATATATATATATATATATATATATATATATATATATATATATATATATATATATATATATATATATATATATATATATATATAAAGATGATTCAATAGTTATTATTCCAGCAGATAAGGGTAATTCTACTGTTGTTCTTGATCGTTTGGATTATAATAATAAAATTGTAGATTTATTAAATGATGGAACTTATAAAAAGATTATTAGAGATCCTCTGACATATTTAGAGAAAAATACAAAATGTCTTGTAAAACTTTCTAGTATAGATGAAAATATGAAAATTAAAATTTCTCCAAGAGAAGGTTCTTCATTATATCCTAAATTTTATGGTTTGCCTAAAATTCATAAACCTGAGATACCATTGTGACTTATTTTGTGTGCTATAGGCTCTACCACACATGCTTTGGCTCGATATTTAGCCCAATGCTTACAGCTATTGACAGACAAGATTCCTTCAAGAATTAAAAAAAAAAACTCGAGCCATTTTATTTCAATAATTAAAAACTTAAAACTAACTGGAAGTGGTTTATTGGTTAGTTTTGATGTTTCTTCTATGTTTACTAATATTCCTGTTGAAGAAGCATTAAATATAATAGCTCAGAACAATGATTTACTTGATTTTATTATTCCTTTATCAAAACATTGCCTTGAAAATACATTTTTTGTTTGTAATTCTCAACCGTTTAAACAAATTAAAGGACTTTCTATGGGATCCCCACTGTCACCTGTCATTGCTGATCTTTTCATGGACAATTTTGAAAGTCAAGTATTATGTGCAGCTACTAAAAAACCTTCTATTTGGCTTAGATATGTGGATGATATTTTTGTCATATGGACTCATGGAATTGATTC
The DNA here is from genome assembly GCA_028023455.1 of Epiperipatus broadwayi. Lineage (NCBI taxonomy): Eukaryota > Metazoa > Onychophora > Udeonychophora > Euonychophora > Peripatidae > Epiperipatus > Epiperipatus broadwayi. Next base: position 12,463 of record JAQFVV010008474.1, read on the forward strand.
TTTAAATTTTTTTCTTGCTTTTATAAATAATTGGCATCCAAATATTAAATTTACTATGGAAGTGGAAAATAACGGATCACTTTCTTTTCTGGATGTTTTAATTGCAAGAAAATGTGATGAAACATTGTCAATATCAGTTTACAGAAAATCCACTCATACAAACAGATATCTTGATTTTAATTCTCATCATCATCCTGCACAAATTTTTTCTGTAGCTAAAAATATTTTCACTAGAGCTTATAATTTATCTGATAAAGAATATCTTTCTCAAGAAATAAAACTTACAAAAAGTATTCTGCTTTCTAATAATTATAATAAAAACATCATATGTAAGGCTTTATATAACATTAATACTAAAAAGAAAAAAGAGGATAGAATTGATAATTCCTCTTTTAATAGAGTAATTTTGCCTTACATTAAGGGGGTTACTGATAAAATCAGTAGAGGACTATCTTGTTTTAATATAAAGACCACTTTTTCTACTGGCAAAAAAATTGGTGATTTTTTGTATAAACCTAAAGACAGAATACTTTTGGAACACCAAGGAGTTTATGAAATTTCATGTTTCCAGAGCTCAAGAGGTTACACGGGTCAGTCTAATAGACAAATTAATGTCAGAATTAAGAAACAAAAAAATGCTTTTCAACAAAACATTAGCACATCAGTTTTTACTTCCCATTATTTAGAAACTGGTCACAAACCTAATTTTGACAATACAAAAATACTTGCTAATTTGGAAAGATATGATTTAAGAACCATGAGAGAGTCAATTGAAATATTAAAGAGACCTACTGGTTTAAATAGAACTGATGAAGCACAACGTATTCCAGCTATGTGGAAACCTCTCATATTATCCAATATTAATTTAAAATTAACAGGCAAAAATACTGAGGAAAATAAACATTTTGATAAGCCTCATATTGTGAATTCTGAACTGGAATCTCATTTCTCATCTCTCACACAGTCACGTTATTTGTTAAGATCTAATGGTTTTTCTTTCAAAAGTTAACCTTGAAAATGGTGGTTGCTATTCCATCGAAATATTGGTGCTCAATGGAAAATAATACACGGTATATCCCAAAAAGTTATAATTTATATATATATATATATATATATGTATATAATTAAAATCACCCCAAATCCAAAATTCAACCAGACTAGCAAAAAATAATATTAAAACACAACCAAAGGTTTCACTGCTATAAGCAGACTTCTCAAGTGTAAAGAACTACAAAAACTACACAATATATACAATATTAAACATTGCCCACAAATCCATTCACTTCCCATCCACCCTTAATATTAAAGAACTCTTAAATAAGTTAATTGCTTCAGAATAATACATTTTCAACAATAAAGATTCTTTAATTCTTATATTGATTTCATTTCTCTCAAAGAAGACAACCTTAGCTTCATCAAAATCAATAGTGTGGCCTGTATCTTTTTCATGGACATACAAAGCAGAACTAAAATATTTATTTTTAACTCATCTTTTATGAACCTTTATTCTACTCTGACCTATGTAGACCTTCTTACAAATAAACGAGGGATAAAACATACTACACCAGGTATAGTCTTTCTATCAACAATTTATTTTGTATTATTTAATAAATTATTCAATGTATCACCCCCTTTCCAAGCAATTTTCTTATTTCCAAACAATTTACTATTTCTACATACAATTTTATAAGAAGACAATTTAAATGGTAAAGAAATAAAATATTTTTCTCTATCCTTTACACCCTTACAAATATTACTATTAAATAAAATACTTTTATCAAATTTGTCAGAGTAAGCAACCCTTAGGTAATCTTTATAAAATTGACATTTCTGAAACAAAGCTACCCCACTAAAATTATTTAATTTATTATTCCTATGACAATAATTCCTTAAAGCAGCTGCTTTATAAGATACAGACTGATAATGATCAGGTTTAATTATAGATCTTAATTCTCTACGTTTAACAAAATGACTGCATTGTAAACAATTAGTCTCTACATTTCTAATCGCCAAAAGATCTAAAAATTTTAACTTACCAAAATCTAATCCCCCTCCTTCTTACACATATTTTATAGGATCAAAACAATTAAATCAAAAGAAGAATTAAAAATCTTTATTATTGAAAATTTATTATTCTGAAGCAATTAACTTATTTAAGAGTTATTTTAATATTAAGGGTGGATGGGAAGTGAATGGATTTGTGGGTAATGTTTAATGTTATTTATTGTGTAGTTTGTGTAGTTCTTTACACTTGAGAAGTTTACTTGTAGCAGTGAAACCTTTTGTTGTATTTTAATATTATTTTTTTGCTGGTCTGGTTGAATTTTGGATTTGGGGTAATTGTAATTATATATTGACTAGTTTAGCTTTATGCTTGTAATATATATATATATATATATATATATATATATTGTAACATTTTTTGTTTTACTAGGCCTTTACACGCTAATATAAACTGCGCGTGAGTTGATCAAGCTATGTCAAAAAAGAAGAAAGTTGTATTTCTATTCTAAAAACACAGCTATTTTTCCTTTTCAACTTCAGCCTATTAATTGTTACGAATTGTGCTATTGACAAAATCAACTTTTAATTTTATTTACTATGGGCGCCAGAATTCCTAAGAATCCGCTGAAATATGTCACCAGCACCTCTCGCAAGTTGTAAAACAAAAAAAAAAAAAAAAAAAGATTTTTATTATATTTTTTTTTTAAGGGGCGGTAATTCTACCGTAATGAGAATTAATGATTTTTACGATTATTAGTCCTGGGCATATTGAAACATATTGGCAAAGGTAACTTACATTTAAATCTTATTACACTAAAAATAAATTTAATAATAAAAAATAATAACTATTATTAATAACGCACAAATGAGAATTGATATTAGAAATATTTTTAATTTTGACAAACTAAAATACTTCATGTTAAGTAGCTAATTAATACCTTGGAGAGAACACATTTAATTCAGGTGGGAAATATCCAGAAAATATAAATATCAGTTAAAATAAACAAAAAGTTCTTGGTTAAATAAGAGTCTCTCATATAGAAAAATTAAAGTCACTATCGGGATTCTTTTATACGTATATTTTTACGAGTAGTTTTAAATAGTTAACTTTGTCACAATCAGGATAATTATTCTTAACGGTAAGTTTCATGAATTCAGTAGTAGATAACTATGCATAGTTTTTTGGTTATAATGAGCTCGGCCTTTTGGTTATTGCTTGATCTTGTGGTCCATTTCCCCAGTCAGTCACGAAGGCTTTTCCTGGTGTACATCATTAGGTCCGATGTCTTCAGAAGCTCCGGTTCACTGCGACATGCCGAATTCCTTCAGCGAAGAGCAATCTTGGATATACTAATGTTATCCAAGACCAACTAGAGAAACAAAACGAACAAGATGTTCCTTCAACCGGATCCCTCCTTTTTATATCCAGTTTTCAGGACTTCTGCGCATGCTAGTACCATGCCTTTTTAATCTTATCCAGTCTTTATAAATTTTATGTAATAAAGTCTTTATTTTCTTCAAGTTTTCGGCCATCTTTAATTAATTTGAGTATTTCTACTTTCAGCTTATCTTTTTTTACTTACTTTTGGAATTCTTTTGTTCTCTCCAATTACTGTTATTACTAATCACATAAAAAAAAAATAAGAAGAATAATTCAACCCTCATTGTACGATTTTTTTTTTTTAAAAAAAAAATTACTCAACAAAATTTTAAATCCACTTTTATCTTTTAGTTTTTTTTTTACCCAATGCCAATATATTTGTAATGTATATAAATAAACGTTAAATACCACCACTGCCAGGAGATGAGAATAAAATAGGGGTTTACACTAATTTTATTCTTAAGTTTTTAAATTCATATTCGTATTTTTTTTTCTGTAGTAGCATGCTGATATATTGTGTAGACTCATTCACAAGCGACGTTCGGCTTTAACACCCACTTTTAGGTCTAACATGGCGGGAATGGAAAATATTTCAACATTCATTTGTGTCCTATCCGCTTTAGTGTAATATTAACGATAAGAAGCCCAAGTTATAAGCACAAACGAGCGTTGCTCATCGTTCTGAGTCTTACAGGCTCGTGGCAACTTGGTCCAACTTGATCCGCCTTCCCCTTTATTGGGATCTCTGCTAGAAATAGTCTGACGAGCATTTAAAGATGGTCTTATGTTCATATACTGCTACCCGGTCAAATACTTGTGACTTACGTCTACATCAGCCACAATCGTGTTTTTAGACATATATAAAAAAATATACATATATATTTTTTTTTTCTGGAAGTCATATTAAAAAAATATCTTCTTTCATATTTTAATAATCAGGGTTTAATTAGTTAGTTTTTTTTTTTATAATTTTTTTCTTTTTTTCAAAAAAATCATAATTTATTTTCCGGCTGTGAGTTTCTTTGAGTCATCATTGTAATGTTCTTTATCATTACAACTCATCACAGGTTGTAGTTGTTAAATCGAAGCCCGAGTTGGGTCGCCATTGTAACGTTTTTCGTTTTGCTTCTCTAGTTGGTCTTGGATAACATTAATATATCCAAGATCGCTCTTCGCTGAAGGAATTCGGCATGTCGCATTGAACTGGAGCTTCTGAAGACATCGGACCTAATGATGTACACCAGGAAAAGCCTTCGTGACCGACTGGGAAAATGGACCACAAGATCAAGCAATAACCAAAAGGCCGAGCTCATTATAACCAAAAAACTATGCATAGTTATCTACTACTGAATTCATGAAACTTACCAGTAAGAATAACTATCCTGATTGTGACAAAGTTAACTATTTAAAACTACTTGTAAAAATATACATATAAAAGAATCCCGATAGTGACTTTAATTTTTCTATATGAGAGACTCTTATTTAACCAAGAACTTTTTGTTTATTTTAACTGATATTTATATTTTCTGGATATTTCCCACCTGAATTAAATGTGTTCTCTCCAAGGTATTAATTAGCTACTTAACATATATATATATATATAATTTCCGATTTTTCTTCACTATTGATAATAATGTAATATTAAATACGCTTAACGTATATAGTGAAATTAAATTCAACGATTATATTAATATTTCTTAAGGCTAAGCGCTTTCAGAGTTTTCACTCATATTCATAGCCTTTTAACGTAGTAATTTATGCAAATCTATGCAAGCTTATTTATATTGTCCATCTCTTTGAAATGGAAAAGCATGTGTCTCTCCCGTTTATTGCTTTTAAATCTCTTGATATATTATATATATATATATATATAAAATAAATAAAAATATCCGTTAATTAAAAATAATATTGTAATTATAATTGAAATAATATTTTTAAACGGTTTATAAACAATTCAAACAATCTTTAAATCCGCAGAAGTACTTTCGGTTACTTTCAAACCTGCCTCAACTGCTATTAAATTCAAAAACTAAAAGCGGAAGCAAACGTCATCAATTCAAATTCCACGAATCTCGTATTTTAATGTTAGAAGCTTGTCGATTTATCAAATGTGTTTTATTCCTGTTTATAAAAATTGCCTCTTTAATTTTTCTTTTACTATGGTTTCTCTCTTCATGAAGAATTTTCACATTTTCAAAATTAAATTTAAATTTATGTTTACATGTTTTTTCATGATCAAAGAAAACTGAAGAAGATATTAAATCACCATTATTTTTATTTTTTACACGCTTATATAACAATTCGTGTTCCTTCAATCTTTTCTCAATGTTGCACCTAGATTCACCTATATATGATAGCATACAATCACAAAAAATTTGATATATGACATTACTTTTTTGCTTGATAGGTATGACATCCTTAGAATTATTAACTAATTTGTTAATATTGTTTGGAACGTAGAATGAAACATTAAATACATTCTTATATAAATCCTTAAAAAATTTTACTTGTGGATTTGAAATAAATGGAATAGATATCCATTTTTTATTATTAATCTTCATTTCTTTTAAATTATAATTTTTTTTAAATTGACTTAAAGTATTGTTTATTTGTTCCATTTTATAACCAACATCAAGCAATTCCTTGGCAAATATCTCAATATTTTTCAATTTATCACTTTGGTAACGACATAATTTTTCATTCCGAAACAAAAAAGATTTAAAACTTGCCATCTTATGCATCATTGGTACTTTTGATTTAAAATTTATATATCCTCTTTTTTGCAATGGCTTAATTATTAGTTTATAATTTAATATACTGTTATCTCTTGTGATCATTAAATCTAAATAGTTAATCTTAATAATCCTGTTCTTTTTCAATAGTCCATTTCAAGCCATTCAATTTATTTAATTCCTCTATAAGCAAATTTATACTATTAATGTTTCCACAGACAAAAACATCATCCACATATCTTTTGTAAATTTTAATATCTCCAAAAATACACATATTTAAAATATTACTCTCATATGTAGATAAAACGAAATTGCAAACTTGTGCAACTACAGGCAATCCCATAGGCCAACCTTTGGTCATTTTATAATATTGACCTTCAAAAGATGCAACAATGTTATCATTAAAAAATTTTAAAGAGTCAATGATAAATTTTATCATATATTTACAAATATTTTTATTTTTTAATGCATGTTCAATTATTTTTATGGAATTCATTCTATCAATAGATCCATACATTTCTGTAACATCCAATGAAGCAATAATATCATTTTCATCAATAATTAAATTTTTAATACTATTTACAAAGTCAAATGATGAAGCAATAGTATTTTCTCCAAATCCTAAAAAGTCTTGTAAAAGTTTACCAATATATTTAGAAGACTGATATATAAAGGAACCACCAAAATCTATCATTACTCGCAAAGGATTACCTTCTTTATGTAATTTTATATTTGCAAAAATACGAGGACATATAGCACAAGAAGGATATATCATATAGTATACATTATTATTTAAAACTTTATTTTTAGCAATTTTTAAAATATTGTTAATAAATTTTATTCTTTGACCATCCATATTATAATCTTCAATCAAAAAGAAACCAAGTTTGTCCATTTGCATTTTAATTTTATTAATATATTGATATTTCGTCAACAAACACATACGTAAACCTTTGTCCTCTTTCAAACAAATCATATCATCAATCTTCAATTTACGTTTAAATTCCGATATAGCCAATTGCCATGATTTATCATAAGGTATTGTATCAAATCTATTGCAATTAATTTTCTTAATAATATCATCAGCAAAATTATCATTACCAGGAATCATTTCAAATGTATTTTGAACAGCTGCAATTAGTTCCAAATTATAATCTTTCCAAATACCACCAACGTATTTAGCTCCATGACTTAAAACATATTTCTGAATTAAATGTATCCTATTATTTGATAAATTAACAAAGTTTAAATCCTTATAAGCGTGTGGATATCGCTTATTAAATAAAAAATCAACTTTTTTCTCAAATTTGTTATATAATTTACGTTCAATTACTTTAAATCCATTTTCACAAATAATTTTATATTCGTTCCAGGCATACCATTCATTTAAAATGATTAAATGTTCAATTGCTTTCAAATATTTACGAATATCAAAAAGTTCCTTTTTACAACTTTTAATAATATTATTTAAAATAATCAATTTTAATTTATCCAAACATTTTGGTATTAAATTTATACAGCTGTTCAATTTTATATTACAACAATTCGGGAATATCTGAAAAATTTTACAAACCTTGAAAAAGCTGAAGTTTGCACTTCAGCTTAATAATCTTTTTACATTGTCTCCGCCATTCCTTAACGATCCACCGTTTTCTAAAATTACTTGAATCCATTATGTTAAATATATGTAAAATAAATAAAAATATCCGTTAATTAAAAATAATATTGTAATTATAATTGAAATAATATTTTTAAACGGTTTATAAACAATTCAAACAATCTTTAAATCCACAGAAGTACTTTCGGTTACTTTCAAACCTGCCTCAACTGCTATTAAATTCAAAAACTAAAAGCGGAAGCAAACGTCATCAATTCAAATTCCACGAATCTCGTATTTTAATGTTAGAAGCTTGTCGATTTATCAAATGTGTTTTATTCCTGTTTATAAAAATTGCCTCTTTAATTTTTCTTTTACTATGGTTTCTCTCTTCATGAAGAATTTTCACATTTTCAAAATTAAATTTAAATTTATGTTTACATGTTTTTTCATGATCAAAGAAAACTGAAGAAGATATTAAATCACCATTATTTTTATTTTTTACACGCTTATATAACAATTCGTGTTCCTTCAATCTTTTCTCAATGTTGCACCTAGATTCACCTATATATGATAGCATACAATCACAAAAAATTTGATATATGACATTACTTTTTTGCTTGATAGGTATGACATCCTTAGAATTATTAACTAATTTGTTAATATTGTTTGGAACGTAGAATGAAACATTAAATACATTCTTATATAAATCCTTAAGAATTGTAACTAATCCGTTTATAAACCGTTTAAAAATATTATTTCAATTATAATTACAATATTATTTTTAATTAACGGATATTTTTATTTATTTTACATATATTTAACATAATGGATTCAAGTAATTTTAGAAAACGGTGGATCGTTAAGGAATGGCGGAGACAATGTAAAAAGATTATTAAGCTGAAGTGCAAACTTCGTTTTTTCAAGGTTTGTAAAATTTTTCAGATATTCCCGAATTGTTGTAATATAAAATTGAACAGCTGTATAAATTTAATACCAAAATGTTTGGATAAATTAAAATTGATTATTTTAAATAATATTATTAAAAGTTGTAAAAAGGAACTTTTTGATATTCGTAAATATTTGAAAGCAATTGAACATTTAATCATTTTAAATGAATGGTATGCCTGGAACGAATATAAAATTATTTGTGAAAATGGATTTAAAGTAATTGAACGTAAATTATATAACAAATTTGAGAAAAAAGTTGATTTTTTATTTAATAAGCGATATCCACACGCTTATAAGGATTTAAACTTTGTTAATTTATCAAATAATAGGATACATTTAATTCAGAAATACGTTTTAAGTCATGGAGCTAAATACGTTGGTGGTATTTGGAAAGATTATAATTTGGAACTAATTGCAGCTGTTCAAAATACATTTGAAATGATTCCTGGTAATGATAATTTTGCTGATGATATTATTAAGAAAATTAATTGCAATAGATTTGATACAATACCTTATGATAAATCATGGCAATTGGCTATATCGGAATTTAAACGTAAATTGAAGATTGATGATATGATTTGTTTGAAAGAGGACAAAGGTTTACGTATGTGTTTGTTGACGAAATATCAATATATTAATAAAATTAAAATGCAAATGGACAAACTTGGTTTCTTTTTGATTGAAGATTATAATATGGATGGTCAAAGAATAAAATTTATTAACAATATTTTAAAAATTGCTAAAAATAAAGTTTTAAATAATAATGTATACTATATGATATATCCTTCTTGTGCTATATGTCCTCGTATTTTTGCAAATATAAAATTACATAAAGAAGGTAATCCTTTGCGAGTAATGATAGATTTTGGTGGTTCCTTTATATATCAGTCTTCTAAACATATTGGTAAACTTTTACAAGACTTTTTAGGATTTGGAGAAAATACTATTGCTTCATCATTTGACTTTGTAAATAGTATTAAAAATTTAATTATTGATGAAAATGATATTATTGCTTCATTGGATGTTGCAGAAATGTATGGATCTATTGATAGAATGAATTCCATAAAAATAATTGAACATGCATTAAAAAATAAAAATATTTGTAAATATATGATAAAATTTATCATTGACTCTTTTAAATTTTTTAATGATAACATTGTTGCATCTTTTGAAGGTCAATATTATAAAATGACCAAAGGTTGGCCTATGGGATTGCCTGTAGTTGCACAAGTTTGCAATTTCGTTTTATCTACATATGAGAGTAATATTTTAAATATGTGTATTTTTGGAGATATTAAAATTTACAAAAGATATGTGGATGATGTTTTTGTCTGTGGAAACATTAATAGTATAAATTTGCTTATAGAGGAATTAAATAAATTGAATGGCTTGAAATGGACTATTGAAAAAGAACAGGATTATAAGATTAACTATTTAGATTTAATGATCACAAGAGATAACAGTATATTAAATTATAAACTAATAATTAAGCCACTGCAGAAAAGAGGATATATAAATTTTAAATCAAAAGTACCAATGATGCATAAGATGGCAAGTTTTAAATCTTTTTTGTTTCGAAATGAAAAATTATGTCGTTACCAAAGTGATAAATTGAAAAATATTGAGATATTTGCCAAGGAATTGCTTGATGTTGGTTATAAAATGGAACAAATAAACAATACTTTAAGTCAATTTAAAAAAAATTATAATTTAAAAGAAATGAAGATTAATAATAAAAAATGGATATCTATTCCATTTATTTCAAATCCACAAGTAAAATTTTTTAAGGATTTATATAAGAATGTATTTAATGTTTCATTCTACGTTCCAAACAATATTAACAAATTAGTTAATAATTCTAAGGATGTCATACCTATCAAGCAAAAAAGTAATGTCATATATCAAATTTTTTGTGATTGTATGCTATCATATATAGGTGAATCTAGGTGCAACATTGAGAAAAGATTGAAGGAACACGAATTGTTATATAAGCGTGTAAAAAATAAAAATAATGGTGATTTAATATCTTCTTCAGTTTTCTTTCATCATGAAAAAACATGTAAACATAAATTTAAATTTAATTTTGAAAATGTGAAAATTCTTCATGAAGAGAGAAACCATAGTAAAAGAAAAATTAAAGAGGCAATTTTTATAAACAGGAATAAAACACATTTGATAAATCGACAAGCTTCTAACATTAAAATACGAGATTCGTGGAATTTGAATTGATGACGTTTGCTTCCGCTTTTAGTTTTTGAATTTAATAGCAGTTGAGGCAGGTTTGAAAGTAACCGAAAGTACTTCTATGGATTTAAAGATTGTTTGAATTGTTTATAAACCGTTTAAAAATATTATTTCAATTATATATATATATATATATATCATCATCAACCATTATCAATCCACTGCAGGATGAAGGTCTCTCCAAGTTTAATCCATCTCCGATCTTTAGCTTCTTTTCTCCACAACACTCCTGCACATTTTCTTATTTCATCCATCCATCTCACATGTGGTCTCTTTCTAGGTCTTTTACAATCTTTTGGAATCCAGTTTAAAATTTCAATTGTCCATCTATTATCATCTCTTCTAGCAATATGTCCAGCCCAACTCCATTTCAATCTTTTAATTTTTTCAATAAGGTCAGTAACACCTGTTTGTTGTCTTACCCATACATTGCGTATGGAAATGTTGCAGGAGCTGCAGGAAATGTTGCAGGAGTTAGCAGATGAAAGTAGAAAAGTAGGACTAAAGATAAATGTTAAAAAGACTAAAGTAATGTTTAATTGATTTGCTCAAAATATGAAAATAAAGATTGATTATGAAGAATTAGAAGAAGTTAACAGTTACAAATACTTTGGTCAGATTATTAATACAGATGGAAACATAATGGAGGAAATTAATCATAGAATTAAACTTGGTTGGAGTGCTTTTGGTAGAAATAACTTGATACTAAAAGGATATATATATATATATATATATATATATATATATATATATATATATATATATATATATATATATATATATATATAAAAATATACAAACCATTATACAATTACAAATATCCAGTAACGCCCTCTGTTTAAAGATCTATATCTCAATAATAGCAAACCTTAAAATGATACCACTTTAAGGTTGTATGCCAAACGATGTTAAATATTGAAATACAGACCTACTCAAACACAGAGCATGAAATTTTAAATAAGCAAACGATCTTAAATTTTGCTAATAAACTAACAAGTTTACAAAGTTATTAAAGACAAACTAAACATTAGATTTTAATCTTTAAATTCCTCCCAAACTATAAATGAAAAGAAAGTTACTGTTAACACTAACTGAAATAATTATAGAAAATATACAAACCATTATACAATTACAAATATAATGGTTTGTATATTTTCTATAATTATTTCAGTTAGTGTTAACAGTAACTTTCTTTTCATATATATATATATATAATTTTCCAAGCAGATGCATATTTATTGTATTTAAATAAGCATTTTTGAAATCTCCAATAAAAATAAAGAATAATTTTTCTTGAATACAACAGTAGCTATACTTCAGTTAATATTAAGATTTGATTTGCAATTTTATTTGTTTTGATGAACATATGCCAAATTTCCTTTCTAGCATGTCATGTTGTATGGTTGTTTAATACAGAATTTCTTGAATACACACGTTGCATTTACTAATAAAAGAAACGTTTGTTAAAAAAAAATTCTTTCAAAATTAGCAAAATATATACATGAAACAAATGCACTTAAAAAAAAGTGGAGGTCTTCTACTTCATAATACAGGGTTCCATATAAGTTATATGTATGGTGTAACATCCATTATTGTTATCATTTAATAATATCAAGGCAATTGTCTTATAAAATTCATTGAATGATTTTATTATAAATAAATATATTTCAAAATATCAATTATACACACACACATAGAAATAAATTTCTACATATGAAAATGTAACCCATTACTTTTTTTGAAGCTTCCTACACAAATATACGTACATAAAACAAATAATGTTATTTTGGTAAAATGATCTTAAATTGAAATGTTTTCAATCTCTTTGGTTAGCAATCTTTTTTTTAAAATGCTAAATCGTACTTAGTGTTGTTATTCGGTATTAGAATAAAACAAGGTGAACCATGAATTTATTCTTTAAGACATGATAAAACAAAACATTATTACATCAATTAAAAAAAAAAGTCAATTATTTATTTATAGAAACAATAGATTTAATATATATATATATATATTGATATTTTGTTGAAGCAAACATATATGCACTTTGCTTTAGAATTTTAAATACCTGTGCTTTAAATTTTTGAGGAAGTTAATGTATTATTTTAAAAAATAAATAGCATATTGTTTTTATATTCTACAATGTTGACAATAATGTCTTAAAAAAAAAAAAAAACAACAACATACTTTTGAATCTTATTAAAGATAATCACCTATACATAGAATAAAATTAAAGAAAAGATCTAAATTGATAATTTAACAATTACTTATTTCATACAATAATGATTTAAAATCGTAATACAAAAAAATATTAAAATTATTTAAACAAATTTTTAAAGTAAGTCTTGCAGACAATTTAAATTCTATCCAAGTATAAAACATATTACATATTTTTCTTTATTTAGTATAAGGATTTGTATGTTCGATTTTGTTATATGAATATATTAATTTTTATTTTCAAATATGATTATTACATTGCATTGGGAATAAAAAAATTTAAGCAAACATATTTGAACATAATTTTTAATAAAATTTATAAATAAATATGAAATTTCTTGTATTATTAAATAATGGATCCATAAAAGGACTAGCTACCAAGGTAAATGTGTTTTTTAATCTTCCAATTAATTTATGTAATGTGAAAAAGATAATTGTCCAAAGATATTTTCAATAATAAAAATTATTTTATTTGGAAATTCCTAAAATAGACAGATCACAGTTTTTTAAACCTAAAATATAAAATAATTTAAAATGAATTATGACATATAAATTGATAATTGTAGAAAAAAAATTAAGAATTAAGTTTGAACAAAATATTATGTTAATAGATCTATACATATTTATTTTCCTGATACAAAATAAATTATTAATAGATTAAGTAATTAAGTTATTTAGCATATAAGTGCAGTATTATTTGTTATTGTTATATAAAATTTATAATCTTTTTAATCATTAAGGAATTGTATTTGGTCTTCATGGGATATCACTTAATTGTTATGTGCCTAATTGATGTAGAATCATGAAAATCATATTCTTGAATCAATGAGAAAATTGAAGTAATAACATTATGTTGATATTGAATTATATATTGACCATAAACAATAGAATTGTATGATATTGGTTATTTGTAATGTTTTGCTGGCAAAGCAGCCATATTGAATATTTAAAAAATATGTTAAGCCACAAATTTTATAATAACTTATGTTTGTATAATTAAAAATCACATAATATATTTTGTTTGAAACATAAAATATCAAAGAATGTATTGAAGCTGAAAAAAATATAGCCACTGATATTCAAAGTAATAAAAAATAATATTTCTAAAAATTATTTTCATATTATATCATAAAATCTAAATTTTCGTAGTTAAAATTTAAAACTATACTTTTTTAATAAGTTTATTTGCATTCTTCATTAAATTTCTAATAAATTGATGTATAATATGACTTACCTAAAATAATCTATCACTTCACCCCTTCAACATATAAAGATATTAGTATCTTTCAATATTTCCTGGTAGCTCTTCAAAATGTTTTTCCATACAGGGTTTGCAATGAGTATTTTATCCCCAATAACAAGTAGTTAATATTGATCAATAATTAGTATAATTTGAATATTATAATAAAGAACTTCAATAAGTTTGTAATTTATTAAAAAAATAGTCATTAATTTTTATATTAAAGAAAAATAGGAAGAAGAAAAAATATTTTTTATTGTAAATAATTTTCTTTATTTATTAATGATGTGGTAATCACTGTATACAAAATAAAATAATAAAACAAATAAAAACAACTTATGTATAAAACAAAATATAGGGAATAAACTAAAAAAGAAATTATACACAAAATTATTATTAAAAAAAAGGAAACAATATTTAAATTATACATAAAATTATTAAAAATAGCAAACAAAGATAAAATTAATGTGGTAAAAATCAAACCAAAACAATATAATTATAAAATGTGAATAAAATGCTAAATTCATTGTAAAGTTAGTGATGATGAAAGCACATCTACAATTTACTTCAGAGTATGACCAACTTAAATTTTATACTTGGTGCAGCTAAAGAGAAGATAAATATTTAGAGTCAGTGCTATATAATATATTAATAATAATTCTTTTTATTATTTATCCTACCTGACAGATTATGGCAAACACTTTATTTTATTGATTAAATTTACCTAAAATATAAATCAAGCGATTACTACATTTCATATCTTACAATTAAAATAACAGTGCAACCAAATGCAAATACAACTTACATGGGGAGATCTTGATTGAGCTGGCATGCTAGTTGACACTCCTGCAGAAATGTTGTGGTGTCTGATATGTGTCACCTATTACACTTTCATTGTGATCAATAGCAAAACAGTTTATCAGAGCACTTTGGCAGAGTGTGAGAGATTGACACTCCATGCAGCCAAAATACCTAAATGTTTTTGCTTTATTTAGGCAGACAACTCAATTCTTTCTTTTAGATATATTGCATTTGTGAAGATCAACAAGGCTATGTTTTCCACTGGAACAAAAATCCAGATGGGTACGATTATTTATTTTTGAGAAAACCCATCGATTAGGCTATCTAATAAGGCTCTCCAAAAATTTAAAATCATTTCAACTTTTTTCTGGGTTAAGAGTAATATATTCTGTCTACAGAATATGTGCATTCAAAACAGTTGTATCAAAGCAGTTCCAAAAACTATGCATTAGCCATCAGTTAGACTCTCTCTTCCAACCATACTGAAGGTGTTTTCAATTGGCCAAGCCTACTCTACCCATGTAGCAGTTATACATTTTTATTGCAGGTGTGCATGGATATGAATGAAGGATTCCATCTTTGAGTTTTTTTTTAACATCATTTCCAGAAGTTGGATAAGCATTGGTGAGCATTAGAATTGGATTTTTATCCATCAAAATTAAAAATTTGAGATCACCGACTTGATTAATTACAAATTGTGAGTCTCCCCTATTCATTTTTTATTATTTTATATATTCCATTGATGTTGATACCTTTTCTATTTACATTTAGTATGCCACAATAGTAGATTTTCATTGCAAACAGCTCTTTTACTAACTGTACATTTATCACAAAAATAATATGATGCTGTTTGGATAGATATGTCAAAACTACTGAAAGCACAACTCAAGTGCCCAGACATTGGCCAATATCTGAAGTTGTACTTTTGCCTATATACAACTTCATATGGAGCACATATCTATTATGGCTATCTGCACACATCCACTATTTGAACCCCCATTTTATAGATCGTGAGGGCTCATATGTTTCATGCTACTATGACCAGTAAATATGGTAATATGAGAAAAATCTAAAATTGTATACTCACTCATGGTGGAAAGATTGAGTTCAGGAAACTAAGTAAAATTTGATGATCAATAACATTAAACAACAACTCATTCAGATCTGGTTAAGAAGATGAGCCTGGAGTAGGCAGAGCTCTAGCACTGGTATTCACACATCTTTGTTTTTTTCTGGTACCACATCTGACTCTAAATCACTGGCAGACAATTCATCAAATGATCTGCAAGAAGCATCAGAATTCCAAGGCTTTTTTTGGAAAATTGCTGTCATCACTGGAATCGATAATATCTTCCATTTTTTCCCTTTCTAAATTTCACAGTAAACAGAGTTTCGTTAAAAATGAAGAAAAAAACTGAGAAAAAAACAAAAAATTAAAGTTATTTGCTTATAAAAGTTATTATAAAATTTGTCAATTTTCGTGGCTGCAAAATAGAACTTACATTTTCTGAAAATAGAAAAAAAGATGGATCCGAATATGTAAAAAGTACTTTGTGCAGATTGCATAATTTTTCGACAATTTTAAACTGAAACCGGATATTGCAAATTTAAAAACTCAAGATAACATTTTGCAATCTCAATGACAAACAGGTTTTAAATGTGTAAGTGTATACATTAAGTACCATCATTGAAATAAAATAATAAATACGTTTTGAACATGTAAAAAACATTCTACTTTCATTATATATATATATATATATATATATATATATATAATGAAAGTAGAATGTATATATTTATATATATTAGTTAACTATTTCTTATTGTCATATTAGTAAAGAAAAACTATTAATAATCTTACATTTAAATAAAAAAAAAACTTTCAAGTATGTGATGTTATTAAATGCTTTATATAATAAATGATAGACCACATATCAAGCCACATATTAAATTCAGATAATAAATCTTAAATTTGGGTCTAAAGAATTTATAGATGTTAAGTTGTATTTCAACTTATGATTAACAATAAAATATTTTTTTATGTTGGAAATGCTATGTGTACTAGCACTTTTGAGTTATAAATAGTAAAGTGTTTTATTTGAAAGATTTAAGCTTAATTGAAATGCATAATTGTGATTTAATAATTTTTTTGCATTCAACGATAGTAAATTTGTCTTATTTTTTAATTTTATTTATTCTTAATTTAAGTTCCTGCATAATCACTGTATAATTTGGTAAACAATATATTGATGTGTTAATGATTGTCTACACCATATGTGTCAGAACATACTTACTTAGCTAATAGTGTGAGTGACTAATTATTAAAAAAAATAGATTAACAGATAATCTAATAAAATTAATCTAGAAAGTAATGCATTTCATTTACTCACTTCAATATCAAAAAATAAATAAATTCAAGATTGTAAATATATGTCATTATCACCAAATAAAATAGTAATATACTAAATAAAAA
>JAQFVV010008475.1:0-30092 GCA_028023455.1 Epiperipatus broadwayi
TAAACATTAGAATTTTAATTATTTATCCGAATATAAATGCCATAGAGAATTTATTCTCCGAGTATTTTACTTCTGAAGTTAAATCTCATATATCAATTTATTTTGAAATTAAAGTCTTATTCTGCAATCAACCGTGATAAAATTAAATTACCAAAATAATTAGAAGCTTTTTTAAAACTTGAGTACTCAATTTTTCTAGAAAATATAGTACAAACTTTATTATTTAATTAAAAGAATATTTAAAGTTTATTCACAGTTATAATAAATAAATAAATAAATATTTGAGTAATTAAATATTTAATTTGATTAGTACAACTATTATTAAATGTTTTTTTGCATATATATATATATATATATATATATATATATATATATATATATATATATATATATATATATATATATATATATATATATATATATATATAATCAATTTCAAGATCATTAGTTACATCATACAATCTTGAATTTATTATATATATATATTTATTTATAATGGTAGCAGTCTTTACTATGTGCTTGATTATACATATATGTTAATATTTATATTCTTTAATAATTGTAATCAATTTCAAGATCATTAGTTACATCATATGATCTTGAATTTATAATATATATATATATATATATATATATATATATATATATATATATATATATATATATATATATATATATATATATATATATATATATATATATATATATATATATATATATAATTGTAGTAGTCCTTACTCTGGACTTGATTTAAAACATTTGTTAAATAATATCGCTCATCAGATTTTCCATCTCTATAAGAAACAAGGAAATTAATACATAAGTCATTTTACATTTGTTGCACAATTTAATCGAGGTGCTGGTACAATGATATTAAGAACAATCAAAACACTATAGTTTACAGTTTTTAAGAAAATACAAAAAGTTATTATGTATTTTAAAACATTTTCAAAGATATTTATTAATTTTAAATCAAATCATTAATATAGTGCCACACTGATACCAAAATAATTTGTCAGAAATAAAACAAACGGTATTACTTTGTATTTTAAGATAATAATTTTAGTACTTTCAAAATATTATGTTGTTTTGGAAATTTGAAAGGTGCTAAAAAGCAATGAAAAATCCAGATATTTTTCCATTTTTAGGTATTCAAAGAATTAAGTTAAGTTCTTTGTGTGCTACTTATGAAAATTAAATCTCTAAAAATGATGTGGATTACTCACATACCCATATATATTTGCAATGCGGGGTAAAATTTTATTTGGATAGTCCAACCTCATCTTTCCATATGTGTAAATGTCTTCAATTGAGGGTTGATAATACCTTTAATACTAAATAGAACCTAGGTTTGTCTGATAATAATGGATCTTATTGGGGATACTATAACACAATTTAATAATTTAATATTATAAAAAAATTATCAGTCAATATAGTGTTATAATAATATGTTATCCAAGGAGAAAAAGACTTTCAAATTCAGCATATTTGTTACTCTAAATTTTAATGCCAATGGATTGTAATTTTTCTATAAATAATTTTCTGTTTAAATGCCAATATGAAAAATATAAGATTATGATTATAAAATATGACCAGAGTTTTCAATTTTAAATTGAGTATTGCTATTTAAAAAAAAAAAGTTGAGCCTCAACAGAAACAAAAAAATAAGATGAATATGGTAAGTCATTTACAAAAATTTTACTGAATAACTAATAATTTATTAATTATCTGTCATGATTATTCAATATTTAATTATGTTAGTCATGTAAATATAAAAAAACAATTATATCGTTTTTTATTTTATTTTATTAAACAAATTTGTAGTTATAGATAAGAATTTTGTTTCTTATAAGGTTTGTCATCTGAATTACAAGAATACTATTTCATATTACATCAGAATAATATAATAAATATTGAGAGAAAGATGATCAATAATTATGGCTGAATCTGAATATAGGCTTGTACTTAATATAAACTTCAATCTGATCATTATACATAACTGTTATTAAATTAGATTTTTTAAAATGTATAGTCACTCCATCATGTACTCGGTCACTTTTGGCATTCTTATTCCCCTAAACTGAAATAATTCATGCTTACTTTATTTATATATTTTTGTGAAGATATTTGTGTTGCTATATTTTATATATATATATATATATATATATATATATATATATATATATATATATATATATATATATATATATATAATCACATTAAAACAATCCAATACTTAAACTACACTTCTAGAAATAAATTAACTTTACTATTAGTGAGTTTTCTTTAAGTTATACATTTAAATAAAAAAGCTTATTCTGTATGTTTTTATATTCTTTGCAAACTTCATTAAAACTAAATATTCAAAAAACTGAAATTAATTTTAAAAAAAAAATATCAGCTTGACAAATGAAATAAGTAATCAAAACAAAATATTTTGATCCTTTACAATAAAAAAAAAAAAAATTAACAAAATATTATTATTCAAAAAATATGCATATTTAAAACAAATTGCATTAAAACATAAGTTCAAATAATGAAAACATTCTTTACAATAATAAAATACAACTTTTAATTTTAAATAAACACCAAAAATATTAGAAATCTCAACAGTAACTTCACACTTTTTTTGTTTAATATTAGTAAATTTTTTGATTGAATAATTTTTTTGTTAAAAGTTAATATAGTCAAATAAAGTGTAAATGTTGCTGGGTACATATTAAGAAAACATATTTAATAATTTTATAAAAATATAAATTAAATGTAACTTTATTTTTCTATTTTTATAATGTAAACATTTTTTTCTTTTATAGGAAAATAATATATTAACAAAAATCTCATATGCCTATCATGATTTTAACTCTTACATAATCATAATCATTGCTATATTAATTTTCTGTAAGTAAAAGTGTTAATAAAGGGTGATATTGAAGTACTTTATGTGAAAATGTAAATGAGATAATTTACATAATATGCTTCTTTGACAATAGAAATTATGGGACTGTTTTTTTATTAGTAATATGCTTGCATTGTTGATTATGTGCATGCTTCATTAACTTGAATAATAACCCTTGCTTAATAAGTAAAGAAGTTTACTTTTGCCACACACAGACTGAGTACAGATTCTTGTTCTTTTAAATCATTTGTTCCAGCTGAAATTTTGTATATTTCATGACATTAAATTTTTAGTAAATAGTAATTATTAAAATAACTCAAAAATGTTATTTTAATTAGATTTTCTTACCACCAATTAATACTAATGAATTTCTATTATTAAGATAAAAAAAATATAATCATGTATTTTCAATTAAAACAGTCAATACTCTTCAATGAAATGGTGATCATGTGATGCTTAGTGGTATTTTCAATTAAATGGTAATTTAAAAATAAACTAAAAGATTAACTTTTTCTTTAAAGTTTTAAACATATAGCTGCATGTGGAAATAATTAGTAATAATATTAATTTGTATAATTCAATAAAATATAATTCATTACTTATAATTTTGTGATTGTCCATGTATCATTAATTTAGCTAGTAAAAAGAAATTTTGTTCTCAACTTTTTCTTTTTAATGCAGCTCCTTAAACATAATAATAATTTTGAATCTTTTCAACAAAATATAAATTCATAATATATGACTAAAAACTTAATATAAAATTTTAAACTTACAACTTTTGTATCTTTACATGCTAACATTACCAAAAGAAGTGAAATAGTTAATTGCTTAGGAATTTATATAAAAATTCCTATAAAGTTTGGGTCCTGAGAGTTGCAGGAATTAAGTTTCAAAAAAGCATATTCCAGCTAGAGATTCTGCTAATCTAACATTGCTCTGAATAATATAGTGTCTGATTAAACTATTTAGAATATAATCTTGTTTTTAGTTCAAGTAGGGAAAATTGATTAATTAATGTTTAAAATAGTAAGTGCTATAGGTGACAGTTATAGAAAAGTCTCAAAAAAACCATTTGAATATGAATGGTAGCTTTTTTTTAACAAAGGCACAACATGGATGTTGAATGTGCAGTATTGCATGTACTATGTGATAATAAAATTCAAGCTCTTATCAATATACATAAAAACACCGTAAATATTTTGTTTCAGAATAGGCAAGAAAAAAATCTGCAAATATGATGGCAAAGGTATAAAATCAATGAGTATTTTATTCAGTTCTTTGGATGTAATAATATTTATTCCTTAATTATATTCATTAAGCTTTAAATGATTGTGGAAGTCAAGTGGTTGAACAATAACAGATTTCTAAAAAAAATGTTTTTATGATAATTTGAGAACATTTTTTTCAAAAAGAAAGAACTGTTGTGGGAGAATATAGAAACATAGAAAGTACAAGCTACAATTCATCTTGACATTAGAGTCTTTCAGCAGTAAAAGTCAGCTGCACAAGATAAACGCATGACAAGATATCAAATAAAGAGACTAAATAATGTTGATAGAAATATTTGTGATTCATAGTGTATGTATGTATATATATATATATATATATATATATATATATATATATATATATATATATATATATATATATATATATATATATATATATATATATATATATATATATATATATACCACCCTCCTTCTTTATCTATAAAAACTAACAATGGCAAATAGAAAAAAAAAAAACTAATACTCTACCTTCCTTACTATCCAATCTTTAAAGGTGCTTGGTCCTCAGGTAAAGTGCAAAATATCATTGGCAGCAAACAACCAATAACATAAACACTCAGCTACTGGACAAATACCAACCAAATAAACACTTTATTTATTTTAAAGGTAAAACATATATGTGCCAGTTAATTACATTTGTAATCAACATGTTTATCTATTAGCACAAAATCCAGTACCTGAAGCCTCCAACTAACTCAGCAGATTGTAACTACCTTTTTAAAAAAATAAAACTCTGTCCTCTCTGATAATTCTATCTTAATCATAATGATAATTTACTGAACGAGAAAACATTAACGTCTTTAAAAATAAATCCTTACTTTTTAAAAATATAGTTTCTCTATTCTTTTAATTTTAATTTAATTGTTTTTTGTTAATAATTAAATCTCTCCATTCCCATCTTACTAAAATATTGTTCAACATAAATGTGTGTATTCAAAATAAAAACATAAATATTTAAACAACATTTTAAGTATTTTTTTTTCTTAATAAAATAAAAACAATCATTTTGCTTTATAAGTTTAACACACATACTCTTTTCATTTTAAATAAATATTTTAATATATTATATTATTCTTTTCATTTTAAATAAATAATTAAATACATTATATTACTCTTTTCATTTTAAATAAATATTTTAATAAATTATATTAAATAAAATATACTTGACATATTAGATTGATACACCCATATGTATACACAATGTCTTTAAATATAATTAAATACAGAAGCTGATATCGTTTATATATAGTTTCTAAATATTATTCTGTAAAGTTTAACATTTTATTTATCATAGTTTTTTTTTTTTTATTTTGAAAGGAAATCAAGAATGGGAGAATACTAAAATCAAAAGTTACCTAGAATTTGGAAAGTTCAAAATGACATATGCAGCACAATGTAGTTTCTCTAAAATTATTTATTGCTGGTTAGTGCTAACTTCAAGCAAAACCTTCCTTCACTCCATGATATTGTACAACTTTTGTGAATTTTTCAGCATTGAAACTCTGGTATTTTCTTGCTTTACTGAACCATGATTTACCCTCTGAACTTTCTGCTGATGTTTCCGCAGTGAGGTTTCAGCCGATCATGCAATATGGTAATTTAACACTGCATCATTTTGGTAGATATAACAATTTATATAATTGTTATATCTCTAACCTCAAGACATCTTTTTAAATGTTTTTAAAATATTTGAAATAAAAATGGAATGTTAAAAAAATTTTAAAACATCTTAACAATGGAAAGTTTTTGTTATCTTCAGCATCTATTGTCTCGTGAAATTACTGTCCTTTACTTTGCTCTGAATGGGCTTCTATGTTTTCTTCAAAACTTTTACACATACACACAGACATTTATTTGTTTTATTATAAAACAAAACAAAATTATCTTTATTATTTTTTTCTTTTATTACAAACTAATCAAAATAATATTAAATCATTTTATTTATAAAATTGATTTTTTTTCTTCTTTAAAATAAAAAAAAATCCCACCCTCTTTTAAAGCATTTATTACTTATTTTCTTTAATACCTCCCCCCACTACTCTACTCTTTAGTTTTTTTTAATTTTTCTTTCAACTTTTAACTTTTATTCCCCCTTTATTTTTTAAAAAGATGAAATTTATGAGATATTACTATTTTTAAGTACCACTATAATTCAATAACAATGTACTTTGGTACAATTGATATATATATATATATATATATATATATATATATATATATATATATATATATATATATATATATATATATATATATATATATATATATATATATATATATATATATATATATATATATATGTGTATTCATTACAATTTAGCCAGTAGCTAAATTTGTAGTAATGTGCATGAAAAAAAAATGTGGAACAAAAATCATCATCACATTTTTATATAGGAAAGGAAGCTGTAAGGCACCCAAGTTTAAACCCTACAGGGTCAAGCTATATAAAGCCAAAGAGAGAAAAAGAGTGGGGCAATAGTTATGTTCCTTAGTTATTTGTGGGTTGATAAAACTCAAAAGAATAGTACACACCTTCTTCTTTTTCAATAGTTTTTTTTAAATGGGGTTATAACATATATATATATATATATATATATATATATATATATATATATATATATATATATATATATATATATATATATATATATATATATATATATATATATATATATATATAGAGAGAGAGAGAGAGAGAGAGAGAGAGAGAGAGTAAGCTAGTTTGTTTGTCATTTTATATTTCAAATATTAACTTTTTTCAAAACTAACCTACATTTGATAAATATTAATATCTTATTCTATGCTTCAATATTTTTGTTTTTCTATTGGGGTTTAAAAGTTGTAAGGATTTAATTTTAGATATTAAAATTGTAATTTTTGAAAAAGCATTCAGATTATTTTATAGGCCAGTTTTCATAAATGATTTGGATGATAAAGTGTATGTGTACATTGCATAAAGAAATCTACATTTATTACATGTTGAAAAAAAAGAAAATCTGTTAAATTTATATATATATATAATTTTTTCAACAATTTTGTGTCATAAAGATTGGTTGTTTTTCTGTTAAAGCTTAGACAATGTGAGAAATATAGCTTTAAAAATATTCCCATCAGCTTGATCAGGGAACAAGCTCAAATTTTCAGGTGTTACATTTGTGACAGATATGTGAAGAAAAAGGATTAAAACAAGGTTACTTCAAAACAAGATTAATCTGAAAAATCAGGGTAGTGTGATCGTTCATGTGTTTCTAGAGAAAGTCACACTTGGAATATAATTAAAGAATTTGCTGAAAAAAGAAAAAGAAATAAGGTATAAAACCAGTCTTAAAAAAATCAGTGGAGATAGATTTTTTGAAATATTGAACTAGGAAAGACAAGCATTTTGAATTCTGCCAGATATCCATTTAAAATCTTTTTTAATATAGTTTTTTGAAGATTGAAAATATAAGGATGGTGAGCTAGAAATCTATATGTATCTCATTTGGGGCAAATCCCATAACTCACCTTAGAGCCATCATTTATTATATAGAAAAAAGCATGTCTTGTCTGAAATTAAAAATATTCTACACCTTTTGACTGATTGGAAAAATGCAATATTCTAAGTAAAAGAAAAGAAAACACTCACCTGCACTTGAAGGCTGAAGGAAAATAATTAATCTACTAATAAGCATTGATTCAGCTTGTCCAGTTATTCCAGTGACTGAATTTAAACTCAAGAAAAAATATAAATGGGAGAACAACTGATACTCCATTTATTAGAAGAATTATACTTAACCAGATGGGAAGAAACAGTTCCAGTGCCTAAATGATTCCCACTGAAGCAAATAACCTCATCATCATCATCACCATTAAATATGTATAAGCCTCAGGAAAAAAACTGTTCCAGTGAACTGCAGAAATTGTTTGCTGCAAAAGTATGGACATTTAACAAGCTAAGTATGAACTCTTGAAAGCCTCCACAAAATGAAAAGGATTGGTAATATGAATATTCATTATATATTTTCTATTATGATATTAGAGACTATTTGTAAATTTGAGCAGTAAAGTTTTATATTTTTTTCTCAGAACTTTAAAACCATAATCAATTGAAGCCAAAAATTTCTTGAATAATAATAGCAATAACCTTGAGTAATAATATTATGTATGCTAAAACTTCTATACCCATCTTATTAATGAAGTTTATTTTCTAAAGGGTATTATTGTATATTAATCTAAAATTATGAAATGTTTGTTAATATGTACATATTTTTGTATTATTATTTTGTTTTTAAATAATGTTTAATTATAATGGGGATAAACACACAGTAATATATTAACTGGTTACATGTATATAATGGCATATGAATGTGAGAATAATGGACATATATATCATTAAAACCATGAGTTTATTTTTGTTTTGATTTAAGGAGTAGATGTCTAAGTAGATTACAGAGAGAGGGGGAGAAATAATTTAAAAATTTGTTTCTGGAAATCTTGCTCTTTCAATTCCACTAACATTTTTCTCCTTAATCATTCTTCTTTAAATGTTAAATTATAAAAATATTTGTGCCAAAAGTATTTTTTATGAAATATTTTCTTGTGGATTGAAAATCTTAGCAAATTTGGTATCCAATTTAATATATATTATATCATTAATGGGAAAGAACTTAAAATTAATATTATGATTTCAAAATAGTCAATTATTATTATTATTATTATTATTATTATTATTATTATTATTATTATTATTATTATTATTATTATTATTATTATTATTATTATTATTATTATTATTATTATTATTATTATTAGTCATATACATTTTTATGTATATCTAGAAATTGTATATATATATGTTAGAAATACAGTAATAAATGTTACTTTGTTTTATTAAACAAGGTGTATATATTTCATTATATGTATTCTTTATTAGTTGATGATCATTCATTATCAATGGTGAATATTAATTGTTTATGTTCCAATTAGATATACTAAGATTAACCAGAAGTTATGAATTTTTTAGAACTAAATTTTATGTTAAGCTTGATCCTAAAGCTGTGATTGAAACAATATCATCATCATCATCATCACATCAAAATTAGTGAGCTAGATAAATGTTTAAAGGTCATAAATAAATGATATCATGGTATTTAGTTGACATTGATGAATCATTATAATAACCACCATTCCATCATATACATCATGCAAGGATGAGTGAATTGCCATCCTAAATTAATAGTATAATATGAGCTAGTTATAAAATTATGTTAAGATCTAGGAGATGATTTATGTCTGATGAATTTTATACATACAACTTTAGTTTAAGGATGTTTTGTGTTTACCTAAATGTTATTGTATACAGTGATATGGGTCTAAAAGCAAAATCCTCCATTTTTGTTAGAAATAAAGTACCAAACAGGGTTCAAATCTAGTACATGTGAACAGGTTATAAGATATAACTTTGTCTAGATTCAGATAGCCTAGTAGCACCCTAATAGACCATATTCACTTGTTAATCACTTAAATATGCACTTTATATCAAATCAAGAGATGAAATGGGGTAAAGTCTACTGTTGGATTTATTGAGAAGATATTTGATTGAGTTACCATTGTACTCACCCACTTGATATTTTTTTCTGAGTAATAATAGTTTATTCATAACAATTTGTTTAGAGTTTCTACTTGTTTATTGATGATACTATGGCTGCCTAACTAGGGTTTGAAATGGGACAGATACAGATAACTGAAATGGCTAGTTCCTAAGTATTGATATTATGATATTTTTTAAATGTTAAATAGAAGGTGATGAATGTAAGCCACCAATATTTTGAATGATAATTAATATTTTGATCATTAATAAATTTCAGTGACTGTTATAGTTACAACTTATTATTCTAGCATACCTTTTACACCTTCTGTGACACTTTATCAATATTTTTATTATTTGTATTACACTAACAGTTTCAACTATCCTGCAGTAATCATCATAGTTCTTGTTGAACTCTGATGATGACTGCAGGGCAGTCGAAACTTGGTGTAATACAAATAATAAAAATAAAAGTATGGATAAAGTGTCAAAGAAGGTGTAAATGATATGATATTTTATAATAAAAATCAATACATAGGAAAAGAAGTAGAAAATTATATAACTTATTAGACTTCTTAATATGTTTGAGGTAAGCATTTTGATCTTATATTTTGGCTACAATGCCATTCTTTCATTAACATTTGGTTACTAGGCCATTCCCTTATTAATAGTTTTATTTACAATGGTTTCAAAGACAACTAAATCTATTTGATCAAAAATTTATGTTACAATATAAATATATAAGTGTACCTTTGAAGGTTTTTGCGATGCTATATTGCAGAGGCTTTTAGTATATGGTGAAACTGAGCTGAATTCAGATCTATATACCTACCTGGTTTGAAAACCTGGATTTGAAGATATTTACGTGTCTGAAAAGTTCTGACTTTCAAATTGATTGAAATGTGTTTTATAAGTTCTGACTTTTGAGTTAGTATTTTAGATCTAGTTTCTAGAGTCCCAGCCCTCCACTGAGGTGAGCCATAAGCTCGAAACTGATTTGTCTGGAGGTAGGGACTTAACATAGACATTTTAAATTATTTTTCTTTTGGCACTTATAAAAATAAATCTTATTTAGAGCTATTGGTAAGCTCCTTCTAATGATCACACACACACGCACACACACACACCCATATATATATATACATCATCTGTGCTTACTACAATATATATATATATATATATATATATATATATATATATATTGTAGTAAGCACAGATGATGTTACATTGTTTTTTTTATTTTTAAACATATTCACATTTAAAAATTTTCTTTAAGAATTAAAAATTGAAATTGAATATCATCTTAAACTCGTATATATAAATCGCACAGACAAAAAAAATTACTAAAATAAAACTTTATTAAAAATAGAAAGGTATTTTAAAAACAAAAACCTAAAAAGATTTAGAGATAAAAATATATCTTTAATCTTGGAAAACACATTAATTAATCAGAAATGGAAATGATTGTTTTAATTAGTAAATGTAAACCAGCCTTGGGCATTTAAATGTAAAAACATCGGTCAGATAGAAAAACAATAGAAACTTTTAGCAAATAAAAAGAAATCCCTATGGAATGGGACATCAGCGAAAGGACCATCACATCGATGACGTAATGTAAATTCAATCCTTCAAATTAATATAAAAGGACAAGTTTGAAAATTATTAGTTATTGATTATTTATGATGTGACAGTTATGTGTTAGTGCGGGAGTGAAGGAGACGGGATTGAAAAGACACACTCTTCAATCCCTTCAGTTTTGCCAAAAAAAGAAAGAGAAATGAACTATTGTTTTCTACATTTAGGACTAACTAAACTAAAAAACCTCCGAATGAATAAATAAAACAACGGCTAAATGGATACCAATCTTTTTAGGACGGCGTGGGAATTCACATTCAAATGGCAAGGAACATATAAAGATGAACTGTTTAAAAAACCGTAAGAACTTTATAATTTATGAACATTAAATTAAAAACTTTCCATATATAAAAAATACAAATAGAATCCTATCTGACCAACATAAATTAATATTAATAATGTTATTTGATATTTTTTTTTAGTTAAAATCATTCCCATTTATTTATTTTTTGTTCTTTAAGTTTTATTATGATTTCTGTTTTCCATTAAGTTAAATTATTTAAAGGTTAAACTTAAGTCAGGTGTGAATGGCTGTATAGATTTGTAAAGTTATATTAGGGGAGGGTAATCTTAGGTTATTTGTTTCATAGTTAAATTGGGTCAATGGATTGCATATATTGGTGTGATTAGTAGATGTAATATTGATTCGCTATGGGCAGAATCGCTTCATACACTGCACACTTCCATTTGCCTATGGAAGGAATTATAAGTCGGATACCGCAGTTCCTTTCTATGGAGTTTTTGTTTTATTGCTCTTCTTCACAGATAGATGTAATATTCCTATCTGAAGAGAGGCAATTTCTTCTCTTAACTTTTTGTGCTGCCATATTATATTACTTTGAATACATCAATATATCAGATGAATTGATGCCAGTTTGACTACGAATTTTAGCCTAAGGTTAAATAGGGATAGAATGTTTATTTTCAAATGCAAATCTACGTAGTCTATTTATATTCGACACTAAATAAAAATGCATCAAATTTAAGTTGTTTATAGACGTTTGCATGGATTTGTTATTGGTTAATTATGTTTTGGATTTCATATTTGATCAAAATATATAGACAGTCAATAAATAATGATACCTCATGGTGAGTATCTAAAATGTATTTATTCAGATGTCTTTTAAGTTATTAGTGACAATGCAAGTATCTTATGGTGAATACTATTGGGTTACTTATAAATTTCCCTCTGCAATTGTCAGTATCAATGATTTTATATTTTGATCGTTTATGTTTATTTCGAAATGTTTTTAACCATTAAAATCTATGTAATCGATCTATACGCAACATATTAAAACTAGCTTTTATAATCCCATCTGTGTGAACTTAATTAAAATGTAAACTTATAATATAATAGAAATTAAAATGTAAATTAAAATTCAAAGTAAAGTTAAAAATAATGTTAGATGTTAAAATGTAAACTGATACTAAAACAATTTTCAATCTTATATATATGTGCATAAATAAATGTTTATGTGTTAATTACTGGCAGTGGCTTATTTTATTCTTTTTTTTTATATATACTCTTATATTATATTATTAAATCTCTGCTATTCCACTGAGCTAGTGACATGGGCTAACGACCGGATGCAAAATATATATATATTTTTTTGGGACTTACGTATCTGCCTACTCTATAAAGTTTTCTAGGTTCAAATGCCTAGATGGCGCCTGTAGCAGATTACGTTAAGTGTTATCTACGATCGTTACAATATATATATATATAGTATAATTATGCAAAATTTATCTTTAATCTTCCAGTTGTTATTTTTCTGTTGTTTGAAGATTTTTTATTTATTTTTAGAATGGATAAATTCATACTAATGAATAATTGGATTTTTAACTTTACTTTTTTTTTCTAAAATTACAAGTAGGTTTCATAGATATTTAATTGTAAGTATTAATACTCAAAAATCTTTTCAGACTTTACAACAGCGATGAAAGTGGAATGTAAAATTCTAAATAATTAAAGAAAAACAACTGGCAACTAATTCTGAAAAGTTTAAAATAGAATTGGATTATTCAAATAAATAATATTAATTAAAAAATCTAAATAATACATTTTCTGTTATGGCAATCATTCTTGATGCTTCAACATTTTCGGAACTTGTGAGCAATAAATCATTTGATTTTTTGATATTCAAAAAGATGCAATATGTGCATACTGTTTGTGATTTTTATATAGATATGTCTTTATATAAGTTTGTATGGGTGCAGAAAGGAGTTTGTTATTAACTTAGAGAAAATCATTTGATTTCTCATTGCGGCCTTATTGAACT
Organism: Epiperipatus broadwayi; assembly: GCA_028023455.1. Classification (NCBI taxonomy): domain Eukaryota; kingdom Metazoa; phylum Onychophora; class Udeonychophora; order Euonychophora; family Peripatidae; genus Epiperipatus; species Epiperipatus broadwayi. The sequence continues at coordinate 13,669 of JAQFVV010008475.1, forward strand.
GAGCAGAATAAATTATTATTCTCTTCTCAAGAAGTCCTTATGTTGTTGTAGCAGTTACTACTACATGACTATTCATATTGTAAACAATAATGTATATATTTGTTATGAATTTACAACAGCTAGAGTGATGAATTTATTGACATTTTACTTCTGAGTTTAAGATCTAAAACCACTATGAGATGCAGCCATGTACTTTTTAATTTAAAAAAGAGTTGAGTTTTCTTAAAGGCAGAATAAATGTGTTTATATATGAATAAACTTTTTTATAGATATTTAGAAAGATGATAGACAAAATTAATTATGTTTGTATTGCAATGTGGGTATAGGGTTGTCAACCAATAAAAAAGTTGGCTGATGAAGAGAGAGGTGTTAACAATCCCATGTTTGAAGTCTTAATCTTCTAATAGCATATGATCTTTTATTTATATACTTATACTTTCAAGTAGAAGGAGATGTTATGAATTAGAATAAAAACTAACATTAAATGGGACATTGTTCAACTTTGTTAAAGTAAAATGATAATTCATTTAAATCTATACACTATGCATTACCCTTAAGACACAAAGAATGGAAAAACGATTGGAGTGGAATTCAGTACAAAGAAAATGTAGATAAAGAGCTTAAGTTGATGGTATATCAGATAGATTGACAATATTAGTTATTCAACTCAATATAAGGTTTCAAATGCAGTATTTCACCTTTAGGCCCCAACAAGTTCTCATTGTATTAAAGAACTGGACGATTTTTATATAGATTTTCAAAATGCTTTTGATCAGACTAAGCAATATTTTAAAATATTGGGAGACTTCAATTTTAGAATTGATAGATGAATGGGTTGTGAGCAAATTTGATTACAGTATTAAAATGAGAGAAACCCAAATTTATAGGAATTCTCAGGGGAAAAAATGCAATATTAATTCTTTTTGGAAAAAAATATGGGGACATACAAACGAATGTTCAGCTGAAGTATATTAATTTTAACTGACAAAAAGGTGTATTTCAAGATAATGATGTCATTAATAGATTCAGCATAGGAAGTTATCATTGATTAGGTAAATGTGAGACACTTTAATATAAAATCAGAGAGGCAAAAATTATATAAAAAACAGTATTATCAATTGATATGTCTAACTTTTAGAAATAATCACTGAATTTAAATTAAAACTTATAAATTGTTTTAAATATAAAATGATTTTGAAGTTGGTAAAAATTTAAATGAAATCACTAAGAACATAACAACCCACTAGTGAGAACTTCACCAAAGGTAAATGAGATTAAAAAGCAGATATTTACCAATATATCTTTCACTATAAGAAGACAATGTATTAAGAAAAGAAGAAATATGAAATATATGTAAATACAATCCAATAAAAAAATTGAATATCTTAAGGTTTATAAAATAGTCCTAAAAAAATTAACATTTTATAAATCTAATACACTTACAAATTGCCAAGATGAGCTATAGAAGAGAATAAAAGTATTAAAGGTTTAAAATAATATGTAAGTTTTGGAAATTTATAACTGTAATAAGAAGAAAAGATGGTATTATTACTAAAAAGAAAGATGACATCACAGAATGTGTGAATGAATTTTATAAAAAAAAAAACTATATACTATTAAAAATAATAAAAGAAAGTACCCTTTACAGCTATTATATCTTCTGAATTGCCCAGGATTTTAAATCACTGAGACATGCAATTAAATTTATTAAGAAGGGAAAAGCTCCAGGTAATGATGGAATTATAATCAGTATTTTAAAACAAACTGTTGAATAAATTGAAAAATTGTTGTCAAAGTTATATACCAAATGTCTAGATGATAGAGGTCTAACAGATTATTGAAAAATGCAGTTATATTTTTATTTAAAAAAAGAGATAGATAACTTATTAGAAATTATAGCCATATTAGTCTTTCAGTTGTATACATTTTTTTTTACAAAAACAATTGCTTTTCATCTATAGTAAACATTAGATTTATACCAACTAACAGAACAAGTTTGAATTTAAAAATGACTTTAACATAATGAATCACATCCTTTTATTGAAAAAAAATATGTGAAAGATCTTTGAATATATATTGCTATTATGCTTTGGATTTGTAGATTATGAAAATACATTTTATTTTTTAAGAATTTCTGCAGTGATTAAAGCATTAGTTCATCAAAAAAATAGACCCAAAAGATTCTCATATTCTTTCAAATATGTACCAAGATGCAATAACAGTCATTGTATTACATGATATTAAAAATTAACTATAATAAATGTATATAATAGGGTGATTTCATATCTCAAAATCATTTTACAGCAATTTTAAAAAATGTAAAATGTAGATTAAAATGAGAAGTTAGGGTAGTAAAAATATTATCTGGATTTTGAATCTGATGTAGTTATTTTTGTAAATAATGCATCAGAGATTCAGCAGAAGTTTCATGGCTTATTAAATAAGAGTAAGAAAGAAAGACTAATGATAATTGTTGAATATGTTATAGTAATATTGAATGGACTTTCTCAGAAGAAGAAAACAAAGATTGATAATCATGAATTAGGCTAGAAGATATCATGTAGAAATACCTTGACTAGATTATTAATACAAATTACATTATAATGACTGAAAATATTAAAAAAAAACATATAAGCAGAGTTTTTTGATAGAAACAAATAAATATCAAATGTAAATGTTAAAAAAAGTTTTTAGTTAATAGGTTTTATAAGTTACCACATATAAACTTTGTCTTGACCATTTAACAGAAATACAATTTAGAGACATAAGACCTTGAGTAAAATATATAGAGTGGCATAATAGGAGTAACAAAAAAGATTGAAAACAAAATACATAGGCAAATGAACAAAATATATCACTGATATCTTGAAAGAATTGTAAAATTATATGGAAGCTACTCTGGACATATTTCCAAAAGATATGGTAATAGATAGACAAATGAAGTCATAAACTACATCCCAAGAGGGTGTAAAAAATGTAGAAAAAACAACATTGTATATGGATGGTTGAAATAAGGAAGTTTTATCTACATTGCTGACAAAATAAGTTAAGGATCAAAAAAAACTGATTTAAATTTGGAGAGAACTTCACCATGTATTGGATTGAAAATATTTAAAAATAATGATGACATATTTGTGAATATATTAAGATATTTTTTCTACAAATTACCTTCTATGATCCAATGTTAATACTGAACCTTGAATGATTATTTATTTCCGGAATGCATTTGTTTTAATAGGGTAATTTTAGAACTACATTACAAACATTAGTCGTTGTTTTTTTGTTTTTTTAAATAAATGCAACCACCTTATAATAAACTAAGCTTGGAACAAAAACACCAATAATTCTCAAAAAATATAAGTGGAATTGAATGAATATTTTACAATGAATCATATTAATAAAAATAATTAAAAAACTTTTAACAATTACAATCCAAAAAAGGGTTATAATATTGTTATTTCGGTTTGTAAAATCAACGGACAAAACTTGTTCTACTAAATTATTTATTTTTAAAATATGAAAAAAATATTCAAATCTCAAGGTTTTTTTTATTTAAATATATGTATTCATGTTTTATAATAAGAAAAAGGAAGTTATACATAACAGTATATAATAACATTATTATCTCTTTTTTTGTTAATAATATTGATAGAGATATCTCAAAGTTTTTTGTTTTTTTATTATTTCGAAACTAATAATAACAATCAAATATAGAAAGGAACTACTGCTCTGATGTGACACTTTTAATAATATATATATATATATATTTTAAATTACACTTTTTTTCAATACCTTTATACTTTTAAAGATTATAATTACAGGCAAAGTGTTCACAGGATAAAAGACGTCAAATATATATAAAGAAGTTAAAGATATTAGATATAAAATAATACAGGCTTTTAAAAAATGATATATAAGAAATATATACAATATAAGGCATAAAAATGCATTCTAGTTAGAGAATTAAAAAATTACGGCTAATTTATCATTATTTTATCATTAATTAAAGTATAGCATACTTTTTTTAAATATCAGAATTTATAAAACATCTGATAATGTTATATTCATATTTATCTTAAAACAAGCATTTATTTGTAGATTAATAAAATAAATGTTAATTTTTAAAAAAATTTCAAGCTCTCCAGATGCCATTACAAGTTATATATAATTCACTATTATAATAAAAGTATTCAACTTTTTTCGAAATATATAAACTGATGAAAATATAATTCTCATCTGTTGTTTTGGATAGAAATATTCATTATAGATACCCCTGACAAGAATTCATTTTATCTTATAAATCAAGACAACTCGCCAATATTTCCTCACCTTAAAATAAATATAATCTTCAAACAACTAAATATAAATTTAACTGGACATATATTAATCTAAGTCTATAATCTGTCGCATATTCATTTTTCTCAAAATAATTAATTATTATTCAATATTTTCAATATTTAAATTATTGTTTTGATTGTATTAGTTTTGTTATATATATATTAAAATACAATTTTCTGAAAAAAAAATGTTAAAAATGGTTATAGAACATGTGACATATGAGTAAACTTTATAAGATAGTGAATGTAAATAGGTCTTCGAAGGAAGAATAGTGACTTGCAAAATAAAACATTGCAAAAGATAAATGTATAACGGAAATAGTTTTTATTAAAAAAATTATAATAAAATTATTGTGACTAATATAAAATAATGTATTTTGACTCACACAATTATAATAATAAAAGTGAAATATATTTTAGTAAAGTCAAACATAACAAAAATTATAATGTCAGAATGTTTGGAATATTAATTCTAATAAAAGTCCTTGCTTTCTTTACCCATTAAAATAGTAAGTAAATTGAAATCCACAAAATAACTAAAAAAGATTGACTTTTTAAAAGTTATCAAAATTTTAATTAATGATAAAATAATATCATTTTATAATTATCATAACAAAATAATAGATAAATATATATATATATTTCAAGTTAATATTTACATACTGAAAATTTTTTTGGAAAGCATGGTTTTACATAAAATACAAATAAAAAACATAAAATAAGCTACAAAAATAAGCTGAATTGCATGTCTAGTAGAGTGTTGTAAAAAGTATTAATATATTAATTCTAATATTTTCATGGATAAAAGATGTCATATTATTATTACTATTCGCGGGATATTCCGTGTAGTTAAAAAAAGCTAAATGCTGACATTTCAGTACAATATCAAGTACCTTCCTCAGAGCGTTCTCTTTCTCAAATTATAATAAGAATGCACATGAGATTTAAAATCATTTTTATTGTTTTCTTTCTCCTCATATACTGGTTGACAAGTTTTAAAATTTATTTTCTCTTTCAATAGCTTCTTCCAAATGTTGCTAATCTTCTTTAATTCACATCTTTCGTTTATGCTCTTGGGCCTTTTAAATATCTCTATAGCTTCTCTTAGCAATCTCTGGTCATATTGTTCAACATTTGGAAGAAACTATTGGAAGAGAAAATAAATTTTAAGACTTCTCAAACAATATATGAAGAGAAAGAAAACAATAAAAAATGATTTTAAATATCTCACGCATTCTTATTATAATTTGAGAAAGAGAACGCTCTGAGGAAGGTACTTGATATTGTACTGAAACGTCAGCATTTAGCTTTTTTTAACTACACAGAATATCCCACAAATAGTAATAATAATATGATATATATATATATATATATGTAAATTTATAAAGAAGTATTTGAAAATACAGTACTTAATAGTTTATAAAAAATATATGTATAACCATCACGTAGAAGTGCTTTCAACTAACGTGTAGCTTTGTCTTTTAAAAGTGATAGTTAACAAAGCTACAAGTTAGTTGAAAGCACTTCTAAATGACGGTTATACATATATTTTTTATAAACTATTAAGTACTGTATTTTCAAATATTTATTTACAATTTTACATATATTATTTTGAAGAAATACAGACATCGATTTGAAATATTATTGTAATATATATATATATATATATATTACAATAATATAGATGGTATATAAATATATATATATATATATATATATATATATATATATTGTAGCCTTTTGGTTTATTACCATCTATAGACCAAATATAATAAAATGAAGTAATTGTGGAATTTTTTTTTTTGCTATAAGAAAAGTTAAGTTTTATTTGAAAAAATAATGGATATATAGCTTAAAAGCAACATATATAGAGACAGTTTGTGTTTGTGTAAAATGTCTATTACTAAAGAGTTGATGAGAATTAAGATTGAATTGATTGTCAGTAGCTTTAGTTAACAGTTTTTTTCTGAAGAATAAGTTTAAAGTCATAGGGTATTATAGTGAATATTTATGTTTAGAATTATCAGAAATTATAATTGATTTTATGCTTGTAATTATAGGAAATTATGATGTATATTTTACATTCATATGGTCTGAATAATCAGTTTTCTATAACATGTTCTGCACAGGTAAGTATGTGTGATACATATATATGGGTTTGATTTTTTTCTTTCCTTTATAGAAACTGACATAATTTTTTTTAAAATTATTAAAAATGTAAATCTAAATAAGAAATTATTTAGATTAAATGAATGTAACCTTTGTTTGACCAAAAAAGTGTTAGCAAGATTATGTTTTCAAGTTATATCTGCTTTAACTAATTTTCCATAAATTAATTGGCAATGTGTTAATTAAAGAGATCTGGTTTCATATCAAAGTTATTAAAAAAGTAACACTTTAGAAAGAGTTATTGTTCATTCTGAGTGGAGATTTTTTAATTATACTTGAAGAGGAACCACTAGGGGGGGTAACATATGTTTTCTTTTTTCTTTTTATCCTATAAAAACTGAAAAAAAGTAAATGGAAGGGAAACTTTTGCTGATTGAGAACTGGGCTAACTAACTAAAAAATAATATCTCTAAAGGTTTTTTTTTTCTCCAAGTTTTTAAATTTTCTTTCTCAGAATTTAATAATGAAGTTAAGTTTTTAGTAGACCAAAATATGAATTTCTAATTCATCCATAAATGGTGCATATCTTTTTTTCTCAAGTCAATTATGAAGAAGTCAACTTTCGATAAGATATTTTCTGCTGGATATCACAATTTATCCAGTCTGCTTAAGAAAGGAAAACAAAGTGAATTCAAATCCAGGAATAACTCATCAAATGGAAGGTAACCAATAGAACTCTTTTAAAATTTATTAATTCTCCTGTAGCTACACTTTTGATTTAAAATAACTATCTACATTTTTTTTTTACCTATCTTGATTCAAATGAGTGTTTGTGCTTCTATACACATTTAATTAAAATAACTGTCTGATGTGCAATTATATAGCTAACTCAAGTAAAATGAACTGAATGTATTAATTGATTGATGGACAATGGAAGGAAAAGAAATTTAAAAAAGACTATCTGTAATGTTGATATTTATTTTTTATTTTATTTTGGTTATATAATATGTCATTTGTTTGGTTTTTTTATTTATATTTCATTTTGTTTATATGCAATGTCACACTCTAATCACTATATTATTTAGTTTAATATTTTGTTTATGTTTAAAATGTTTGAAGGAAAGAGAAAAAATGATTTTTATACTAAGTATAGATGCTCATGTAAATTTTAATTTAAAAGTAAAGAGAGAAATGATATAAATATTTTTATTATTCTTAACAAAATTTTAATTTGTGCTTAATAGTAAATATGAAGAGTGAGAGGATGGTTGTAAAGCCCATAATTGTGCTAAAGTATGGTTGATATGTTATTAATATAAATGTTAGGTGTGTTGTTGGCTTGACAGTTTAAAATTGAAATAATTCATAGATGTTTGATCCGTGATTTAGTTAGTCTTTGTCATTTACCTAGGCTGGAATCAATGTATATGTGGGCATATATAAAGCTATAAATGCTTGTCATTACTCATGTCAAGTTATCCTACCACCCAATAGATGGGAAATGGTTGTCTCATGAATATATATATATATATATATATATATATATATATATATATATATATATATATATATATATATATATATATATATATATATATTCATATTCCCTGGCAGTAGGAGATGACTAAGTTTCACTCCATTTATTTGTTAAGATAGGGAATTATTAATAAAGTTACTATTTAAGTGTAGAAAATGTTGCATGCCGATATAGGGAATAGGTGTCTAAGAGAAGCTCTTTACACAATCCTGGATCTTAAGAAAAGAACTATCTCCCTGGCTCAATCAAATAGTTTAAGTTTGAAATTGATGTTGTTGTTTTTGTTTATTTCCCTTATCAAGACGTGGCTGTGTGCACGTTATGGATACTGCACGGTGATGTGTGATATGAAGAGAGTTTTCTTACATGGGACAGAGTAAAGTTGCATGGAAAGGATGAGGATTCAGTCAGATGTATATGTATGATGAAGAATGACAAAGATTTTAATTCATAAACTAACCGATCTGTGTTGATTTTTTTTGAATGATGGTAAATTGAGGTCGTCATGCTGAGCTGACATACTGGCCAATTAAGATATACATTCAAAAATGTAAAGATCTGGCAAGCATGAATGTAAAAGTGTGGGTTTTGAATTTAAACCCGTTTGCAAAATTAGTAGAGTAATTTTATGACATATAATCCTTCTTCATTGGAAATATGAAAATTATTGCTTGATAAAATGGTTTAGAAATGTAAGATTATTTCACATTGTTAGTTAAAACATTTGAAGCGAATATATTATTTTGAAATATTCCAATGGACAATGTTTACAATAAAAAAATTGGAGGTAGAAATTTATAGGTTTTGTCCTCTTTCAAGATAAGTTTTCTTAAAGCTAAAATATACGAAATTCTGATTCTGTGTGTGAGCATTTGTATTTATTATTATTGTCAATTATTTATTTAATAAATAAATGGGTCAAGCATTAAATAAGTCATCCAGAAAATGAATTAATTAAACAGGTGTTCAAACCATAGTCTTTAGTAAATCTGAATCATGTATTTGAGTGCAACAATATTAGATTTGAGTGTGTTTTGATTTTATTTTAGTTTTTATCATATTTGTTAATGTAATAAAGTTTATTATTGTTATAAGATTACATTGTGTTCTGTGTTTTGATGTTTCAAATAACTCCAGAATCTATATATCCAGCACCTATATTAAGGTAATATTAGTTCATATTTAAATTTAATTATTTATTTTATAATGATAATTTATTTCCAAGATCGATTTGCAGTAGTCATTATTATATTGTTTCCATATTCGATTTACATAGTTAATTTGATATTAATAATTTATTTCCATGATTGATTTACAGTATTAATTTTATCTTGAATATTCTTATATTCGATTACTATAATCCATTTTGTATAAGTCACTTTTATATAATTCATTTTAACATACTTTAGTTTCACCATTAATTTGCATAATCTGATTTTATGATTTGTTTCCATACTTTGCTTTCATAAGTTAATTTTGATTGATTTATCTGATTGATGTCCATGTTTTACTTTCATAGTTTAACTTAGCAAGATATAATAGTTTTATAGTTATTAATTAAAATTTGGTCAATAAATTAGAAATAACAGAATAAAATGACAGGGAATAGTTAAATTAAGTTTAATAAATTTAATCTTATGATTCATTGTAATGTTGTGAATATTGGGAGCAGACATAAAATCCCTTTCCGCTTTCGGTGTTTAGAGTGATTCCCACTATTAAACTCGTATTAAAATTTATTTTGTATATATGGGATCATATCCATTACAGTGTAATCGTTTATATGGGCACCTCTTGACCTATCTAGACCTTGAGAAAGAGCAGTTTAATTATTGATCTAAGAGCTAGTTTGTAAGTCAAGTAGCATATATATATAACAACATTATTATACAATTATAAAAGTAGGGATCATGAATTGATATTTGATCGAAAAATATATGTGTGTTAGAGAAATAAGATTTGTGATTCTCAGATTAGAGAACATAACACAGACATTACGTGCTATACAATTGTGGCTATTCAAAGTGATAGATGCTGAGAAAGAAAAAAAAAATAAAGTAATAGAATTAAATGGGAGGATTTATTTGTGATAATTTTTATCTAATATTGAATTAAATGATAATTTTATATTATGAACATAGATTATGAGTTCTCTGCATCGATTATTGATTTATTTCCAGTCATATTTAAACGAGAACTGTATACAGTATTTTTTGTAGTTACCACTCGAGATCAGATATTATAATAAAGTTGTGGAAGAAAGTTGTCTCATTATTATGAATTTTATAATAAATTTATCGTGAAATATTTGCAGACTAATGCTAGGTTTGAAATTAAGACCACATAGATTGAATGGTTTTATCAATGTTATTATTATTATTATTATTTATTTTTTTGAGAGACAATTTAATTACTTTCTTCAGTATCTTCTATAATCATAAATATGACTAATGACGATGATATCTGGTGGGCATTACAATTTATAGCTGCAATTTGGCACCCCCAGTATATTTGATCCTAAAGTATAAAATTCAATTGACTAGCTACTTGAAATAAATGAGTGTTTATTGAGGCTGAATAAGTAAAAGAGTGTGTGGAGAAAGTTGAGGTGACATAAAAACGGAAAGATTGGCGCCGCAACGGAAGCCTGATGATGATCTATTAATGAGGATGCTATATATAAAACAGAAAGATTGGCGCCACAATGAAAGCCTGATGATGATCTGTGGATGAGGATGCTAAAAGAGTAAAATAAGAATAGTTTAAATGTATAGATTTGTAGAAATATATATTAATTTTAGTGCCGCAAGATAAATCTATGGATGGAAGTAAAACTATAAAGATTTATAAGTGTAATTCAGATATTATATATTGCAAACCTAAGCGTGTGCGTAGATTATGGATAATAAAACATCATCATCAATCTGTTTGCTATAGGATTAAAACTAAAAAAAAAAAAAAAAATGAAACGTTTATTTTGTGAATCGATCTATGATATTTGGAAATCAATCAATCAAACATAATTTTATCACCAATTATTGAAATGTGTATTGAGTTCTGGATATTGAAACATTATAAAACACTTGTAGAATTTAAAGGTCGAAATTTGCAGTGAATAGATAGATGGGGTGGATTTGTTGGATCATTTATGCAGAGATTATTGAGTGTGGATTTTGTTCAGGTTGATGGAAGGGAGAGGAGATGTTGCACCAGTTTATTTAAATTTATATAATTAAAAAGATACTTAAGTTAGCCAAAGAGTTCAGAGATAAGTAAAAGAAATGGAGTGTGTACAGAAAGAAATAAAAAGTGAGGAAGTCCCAGAATTAGCAGAACTGGTTCCTGTGAGTCCAGAGATAGCAAAGACTAAAATGGCAAGTGCAGAAAGCCAAACACTTCTCTTGATGATACAAGAAATGATGAAGAAAAATTTTGATGCTCAAAGTGAAAAATTAGATGCTCAAAATGAGAAATATTTAGATGTTCAAAAGGAAGAGTTGAACAAAGTAAATGAAAAGTTAGATGCACAAAAGGCGAGCACTGATGCCTTGAGGGAAGAATTAAATGAGAGGATAGACAATCAAAATGCCAGATTAGACACCCAAAATAAGATGCTATATACTCAGAATGAGCGCTTGGACGCATATAATGTAGCTTAAAAGAAGAATTAAAGAAAATAGACATATTAGAGAGCAAAATAGACGCTCAAAAACCTTGGTTAGATAGTCAGTTAAAGGCATTTAGTGAGAATTGTAGCTTAAAAAGTGTTCAATTGGAGGAAAAAATAGACATCTTAGAAAGTAAAGTGAAAGAGGCTATTGAAATGAATCAAAAAGATGCTCAAGAGTTGATACAAAATTTGAATTTAGTAGTAAAAGATCAGATAAAGGATCTGACAGAAAATTTAGAAGCAAAAATAGGTCAGGCTAAGGAACTGTTGCAAAATGAGTATAAGAGAGGAAATAGATAAAAGGTTTGTTCATAGTAAGCGAGAAATCAATGAACAGTTAAGTAGTCAGCTTGCTTCAATCGATATAGATTGGAAGGAGGGAAATGGAATTTCAAAAATTCATTTAGAAAAGCTCGAAAGCAAAATAGGGGAAGCCAAAGAGCAAGAAAAAGGAAATTCATAAGCAATTGCAAAGTATAGAGGTTCAATAGAATTGTTTAGTAGATCAATTTAAATATGAGATGAATAGTAAATTCCAAAAATCAGAGGAGGATGATCAAACTCTGAAAGTTGGGATGGAAAAAGGCCTCGAACAAGTTCAAAGAGAATTGTATATGGTCGGCCAAAAGGTTAACAAATGGTCAGATAAGAAAGTAGGCATTAATCAAGAGATAAATAGCCAGTTAGAGAAAATGAAGGCTGATCAACAGGAATATGTGCATGAAATAATCAGTAAATTAAAATGGGAAGATAAATTAATTAGGATCAGCCAACAGATAGATAATTACTATCATGTAGAAATCTAGATATTAGCAAAGATAGAAAGAAAGACTGTTTTCAAAAAATAGTAGATGGTAGCCCCCAATCAAACAGGTCAGGATGGGTCATTCCAGTAAGGCACGTGAGAAAAATTATGGGGATAGAGTTAGTAAAATTGATAAAGAATGTTTTAATGGAGATAGTGGGAATAACAGTGTGATGGCTTTAAAATTTCTCAAAATTAAAAGTTTTAAAGGGGAATATTTAGAAAATCCATCAGAGTACTTAATGAATCTGGAGGAGTTATTTGCATTATGTAGCCTCACAGAAAGCGAAAAAATCGCAATAGCCAGCAATCACCTGTATGCAAGAGCTAAAGATTAGTGGTACTCACTGTTTGAGTGACACACACCTATGGAGACTACAGGCATATAATATTGTCATGCTTTTGGGGAGAGGAGAGGCAGGACAATATTCATTATAAAGTGTCGCAGGAAAAGTATAGTTTGCAAAAGGGCAGTTACACCCAATTTTTTCATAGCCAAGCAGTAAAATTAAAAACCTTAACTGCTTTTCCTCTATCTGAGTCGCAAATTATCCGAATAATAAGACACAATTTGCCTAGATGCTTGAGCAGATTTTAATCGCTGCTAATCTTCAGACTATCGAGGAGATAGCTGAGATATTGGAATCACTTGAAACGAGTGAGAGAAATTTGGAAAGTAAACCCAGAGCCAGCAGAAAATACCAACCATCAATGAGTAATATTAATTTCTCCATTAGACAGCCTCCTCGCCATAATTTTAAAAACCTCTGAGAATATATGCATAACCAGGTTGGTCCTTATAGTAAGGGCGGGGTTCAATTCCAGAGACCTCTAAGTACAGTAAATTCCATGCATTTCAGTCAACCGTCTACAAGTGGTATAAAAACAGCACCAAAAACAAGTGTAAAAGATAAAACTAGTTCTGGTGCATTAAACTGAAATGGACCTCGAAGAATAGTTCCTCACTCCGGGGCCCCCATATTCAACAGAGCAATGAAGTCATGTGGATTTTAAATAGTATACATTTAGGGGTAGATTATTTAGAACAACACCGAGTAGTTGAGCCTCCTATTTTTTATAACTATCCACTTATTCAAATGTCTGTTGTTGGAATAATAATAAATGCATTATTCGACTCAGGTAGCCAAGGTTCTATCTTATCTGAGAAGACTTATTTAAAAATTGCTAATAAAAATGAGAGTATTCCCACTCTGCCTATAAAAACAATTCAAGTTACATTAGCAAATGGGAAGAAAAGTAAACTATATAATAAGCAGATTTATCTGACTTTAAAATTAAATGTTACCGAGTTTAAACATGTGTTTTAGTAATGCCAGGTTTGATCCATGAGGCCATCATTGGTTCTGACTTCATGGATATGAACAATTGTTTTGTCGATTACAGAAATAAAATTTTTAAATGCAAGTCTGAAAGTTGTAATTTTATAAGTAATATAGTTAGTCAGCAAGATCAATTAATGTGTATATAGGAAGTGATAGTTGATATGAATATTAAAGTAAAGTTAGAAGGTTCATGTGCAATTGGCAGTAAATACTATGGATCATTCTATCAACTGTTATCCTTATATAAAAATGTTTTTTTCAAAAATACCCGACATATTAAAGGGATATGTACATAGAATTTAGTTAAAATCGAATGAGCCTTTCCAGCAGCACACATATCCCATCCCATATCAATATCAAGCTGAAGTCCAACAGCAAATTGATGATATGATCGAGTGGCAAATAATAAAGAAAAGCCCATCTCCCTTTGTGAATTCATTAGTGATCGTAAAGAAGAAAAATGGTATGATCCATGTGTGCTTGGATGCGCGTATGCTTAACCAAGCTATGATTTCAGAATGTGATATTCCTTCTTCTGCCCATGAGTTATTTATTAAATTTAAAAGGAAGAACAAATTTTCGACATTTGATTTGACTGCTAGCTATTGGCAGATACCACTACATAAAGATGATCAAAAATATATGGCATTCCATTATCAGGATCAATCCTATATCTTCCAGAGGATGCTCTTTGGTTTAGTAAACAGTGGTGCTAGCTTGATCAGATGTCTAAGCATGGCCTTCTCTAAGCAACTGCAAGAGGTTCTAATCATGTATGTAGATGACATCGTAATTGCCTCAGAGAGCTGTGAAAAACATCTACAACATTTAAAACTATTTTTATGATTGTCATATAAATAATATTAAAATTAACCTTGAAAAATTCACAATTGCTGTTAAAGAAATTATGTTTCTTGGCCATTTAATTAGCGAGGAGGGGATCAAACCTCATCTAGATAAAATTGAAGCTATTAATAATTTTCCACAGCCTATGACACGTAAACAGTTAAGATCGTTCTAGGGACTGTGCAATTATTATCATAAATTTTACAGTAACCTAGCTTATGATACTATGTATTTGTCTATTTTACTTAAGAAAGGTGAAAGATGGGAGTGGACCTCAGAACATACTATTGAGTTTAATAAAATTGAAAGTACATTTTTAAAAACTGTTATTTTGGCCTATCCTAACTTTGAAAAATAATTTTATTTACAGACTGATAGTAGTGGACGTGGAGTGGGAATAATTCTCTATCAGCTGAATGATTTAAAGGAGCCAAAAGTTTTGTATTTTCTTAGTCATCACTTAAGAGAAGCAGAACTTAATTATTCTACAATGGAAAAGGAAGCTCTAGCAGTAGTATGGGGGTTTCAGAGATTAAGACAGATTTTGTTGGGATCAGAAATTATTGTTTTATCTGATCATCGCAGTCTTGAGTTTCTGAATAAAAGTTATCTCAATAATGAGTGGTTGGTCAGATGGAGTCTGTATCTCCAACAGTTTAATTATAAAATAGAATATTGTGAAGGGAAAAAATAACTTGGTGGCCGATATTTTAAGTAGACACCCAGTCGATATAGTTTATGCGCATACCCATACGAAAAATATTATAATAAGTAGCACTGAAATTGAATTGCTGGAAGAGTCCAACATGAAAGAATATAAGGGGTTAAGTGATCTGCAAAAATAAGTTGGTAGTTTAAAGAAAATTATTGATATTATAAGGGATTTAAACCAACCAAATGACGAGAATAAATTTATTAATAAAATTAAAAATAATTATAAATTAGAAAAAGGAATTCTGATGAAGAAAGTAAAAAAACAATCAGATAACTCTTGGAGAGTAGTAATTCTGCCTTGTCTCATTAATAGACTTATATATTATGTACATTGCAAATATGGACATTATGGTGGACAGAAAATAGAATACATTCTGCGACAGTATTTTTATTGGGCTAGAAGGTCTGAAACTATTATAAACAGACTTAAAACTTGCCTAGTTTGTTTAAAAACTAAACCTAGTGAAAAATTTTATGTGGGATTTTTACAGCCAATTTTACCTGATAAACCCAATGAACTATTGGCAATTGACTTCTATAGGCTGCATCCACCTTTCAACTGAAAGAAATGTATACTTGTGACATATGATGTATTCACAAAATATGTCTCAGCTTATCCAGTTTCAAAAGCCTATGCTAAAGCTGTAATTAAATGTAGAACGATTTCAAATTCCTATAGTGGGCAAACCTATTAATATTTTAACTGATCACACAAGGAAAGAAATTTTAGAAGGATAAAAATATACATATATCCAAGAATTGACAATTTTCTCTAACGTGATAATTTCCTCACCTTCACTAGAATGCATTCTAATATTAAACGGATAAAGAAATAAAACAATGGAATAAGTTGACTTTTGAAGGAAAACTAACCAAGTGAACTTTGAAAGGTAGTAAATAATTTTATATGTATAAATGATATATAAACATATTTTTGAGATCGATATTTTTGTTTACTTTTATTTTTCATTATAAAAATATAACGTTTTATAAATATTCAATTCAAGCGTCTTGTTTTCTAACAGCAATAAACGTTTAACAGGTGTTAAAATTAACACTTAAG
>JAQFVV010008476.1:0-30089 GCA_028023455.1 Epiperipatus broadwayi
ACACTCATGCAACAATATTCAGAGCCCAAGCAAAATATACCAAAGCTGACCGGAGTGAGGTGGTTGAGACCTCTAGTCCGACCAAACTCCAACTCATCTGCCAGTACTTCAAATTTAACATCTTATGAGTGACATTCCTGAGGCTACACTCAGTCCTCATTTAACCGCGAGCCAACATAGAACAGGGAGAAACACGAGACTTAAGGTCATTACTAACCTAACTAAATAAGTGATATATAACACTTAACACTCTATTAATCTTAACTACCAGACATGCACACACAGCGTATAAACTCATTAAGAAATTGGAGTAATGAACTGTGACATTTAATAATATACTGTGGATTGGATAAAATACTATGGATTGGATAAGATATTGGTTTGGTTTGATCTAGAGTCTGAGCAAGAAAGATATAAACAGTTTATATTTAAAAGGATTTATTAAAACAATAACAAATGATCTAACACAAAATATCATAATGGCAGGGATTGTATAATCTTCACAAGGTATTCAATACAGGCAAGCATGTTACAATAGTTGGGACTGTTATCAAGTACATCTGTTGCCTTTTAAACACATTACAATACATGTGTGTGTGAGTTATAGAGGTCATGCCTAATTATTTAATATGCTCATCTTATGAACTTGACTTGCTTAAGTTAGAAGTTGATACTTTAGTAGAGATGATGATGAGTACAGCCAGTTTTAATGGCTATTATACTCTACTAATAAAATGAGCAACTAAATATTCAGAATCATGCAGATTCAGCCCGATTGGTGATTCAAACTCCAGGCTAAAGCTGAATGATTGAGTACTATGGAAAAAAGAACTGTAGACACCATTAGGTCCACATATATGTGCTATGGCACTATAATATTAAAGAAATAAACTTGCAGTGCAAGTGTGTGATTCTTCAAGAGCTTCAGCATCCATGCTCGGTTTACTACAAAGACGACGGTTTGCTGCTATTGATATATGAACATAAAGTTCAGGAAACCGGATTAGCTTTTAGGAAAAATCTGGATTCCCACTACTTAATTTCTAATAAAGATAGCCATATATTGAACTAATTAAAAAGAGGCGGTTTGTTACCGTGAACCCTTGCCAATGAGGCAGCAAAGGCGTAACATTATATAAGTGTGTACTGTGTAAAAACACACCCTGAGTTGCACTCTAATATATATATATATATATATATATATATATATATATATATATAAGGCAATAAGTATGCATATAATTAATTGTGCCTACAAAACAGATAGCTTTTTATCTGTCAGAGGCTAATTAAAAAACAGTTCTTAATAATAGCATTATAAGTCTGCTAATAAAATGGGCTTAAACTATATAAAAATAATCTAGTTAAGATCCTAAATCTGCATATAAATATTCTTAATTAAGGAGGAAGAAAGTATGTTCGATGGGACTTAATACAAACATTAGTAAATATACTTTATCATCTCTAGACAATATATATATATCCCCTTCCAACTTCAATAGATCTCAAAAGGTTATAATATAAGATCGGTTAAGCAATCATAAAAAAATACGATCCTACAATATATATATAACTATGATTGCTAGCAATTAGTTAGCGCATTCGTTATTATTACTAATATTATAATTTGAAACAATGATTTAATAAAATAAACAATGCTTTTAAAATGTCTAAGTAGAAGATCCCAATTATCTCCTTTATAAATTTACTTACTTAGTTTCATTGTTTCGAAATCTGAGCATATTATCACATATTAAACATAACAAAATGCATTTAAACAAATATTAAAATTACTGAAATTAGGCAAGACCGTTGGTTTGTAGGAATTGAAGAGAATAAATTTCGGACATTTAATGAGTATATAAAAATATGAAATCTTTTAATTCATAAAAGATTTCAGCAGTTATCAAATTAAAGTAAGTGATCTTTTTTTCTTTTGACATTATATATAAAGTTACACAGATTGTTAGTTTCTTTTTATAAGAGGGTAAAAATTAAAGAGTTTTTGTAATTTAGATAGAACGTTCTTTTTAAAGTGTTATAAGAAGTTATGGATTAAAGTTCATACTGCAGTTTTTTTTTAAATTATTACCATCTCTCCCTCCTTGATTGGCTTGAAGTGTATATCAATGATAGTGGTGGGAATAGGGCGTCTGACGGCGTCATAATCTTCAGTGGCCTTTCAGATAGATTGAAATTCTTCATATTCTCCATGCAGGTTGCTGGAAAGCCTATTCGAAGGAATGTTTAGAGGAACTCAGAGGCAGCCATCTGGCAACTAGAGCCAGTAAATATATTATTTTACTAGGATCAGTTTGGATTCTGGTCTCCCACAACAATTTACAGGAAAAAAAAAAACAAGCTAAAGAGAAAATTTCAAAAAAAATCTGCAATATTTATATTCCCCTAGATCCAAAGCCAGCGACTATCTATTTTAAAAACACAATTCAAACTTCTTCTAAGTTTTAGCCTTAGGTCTCTTTTGATTCTTATCTTTCTCTTATCTTGTTGCCCAAACTTTTACTGGTTTGATCTGGGAAAAGAAATTCATTACAATCGCAATGAATGAGCTCTAGAACAATGTCAATAACCTAGGGACCATCTGATCCCACCTGCGAATTATTCTAAATAAAAATCTGCGATATTTATATTCCCCAGATCAAAAGCCAGCGACTATCTATTTTAAAATACAATTCAAATTTCCTCTAAGTTTTACAGCAGTCTGTCTCTTTTGATTCTAATCTTTTTTCTTATCTTGTTGCCAAATTTTTACTGGTTTGATCTGGGAAAAGAAATTCATTACAATCGCAATGAATGAGCTCTAGAACAATGTCAATAACCTAGGGACCATCTGATCCCACCTGCGAATTATTCTAAATAAAAATCTGCGATATTTATATTCCCCAGATCAAAAGCCAGCGACTATCTATTTTAAAATACAATTCAAATTTCCTCTAAGTTTTACAGCAGTCTGTCTCTTTTGATTCTAATCTTTTTTTCTTATCTTGTTGCCAAATTTTTACTGGTTTGATCTGGGAAAAGAAATTCATTACAATCGTAATGAATGAGCTCTATAATAATGTCAATAATCTAGGGACTATCTGATCTCACCTGTGAATTATTCTAAATAGTCTTATTACCAGTCTGTGAATTTCGCATGTGATTTATAATTTACCTAAACCGAACTTGTTAAAGAACATTTAGCCACATTTTCTAAACAAAATAACCCTTATACAATATATTATTTATATAAATGCTGCAATACATCCACACAAAAATTAATCATTATCATTTACAGGTGATTGTATGTGTGACAATAAACATACAATTGTTTGAATACATATAAAACTGTGAGTACATATATAACTGTGTAAATGAATATATCGCTGTGTGGATATATATACAACTGTGTAAACATATATATACAGCTGTGTAAAGGCATATACCACTGTGTGGATACATACCCACTTGTACTAAAGAGTGTTCAAAACCGGCATAGATGTGTCTAAGGAGACATAAAGGTGAAACAGATAGAAGGACAGTAATATCTGTTTCATTTCCCCAAACTTACAAAAAAAAATCAATGAAAAAAAAAGATTTTACTTGGTGAAGAATATCCCTCAATAATACCACTATTTCATAACAAAACAAATGATGAAACAAAATATTACTTGCAAAATTTTTACCTTGCCTGGCTGTCTGGTCTTAAAGTGATGACAGTACACTAATACCATTATGACTAAAGTCTAAGGTTATACACATCTACCTATAACTGGTTATACTAATGCTATTTGGCTATGCTAATTTACTAAACATGTGGTTATTACATATATATATGAGCGCACAAAATTTTAATATGTATATACTGTTGGGTTGGAATAATATAACACCAATTAGCTAACTAATTTGATAAATATCACCTATATAGAAGAACACACAATATATATATCTAACTACTGGGGTAGGGGCAATTCTATAACTGATCATGCATCATCTTTGTAGAATCTAGGAGTAATCATCAAAACTAATCTTACCTAAGTTAGGTCTGGGAGTAAGTTTTGAAATGTTTTGGGCTTCCTGGTAGCTTATCATCTACCAGGAAGCTTCCAGACTTTCTGACTGGTTGCAGTTTGGCTTTCTTTCTAAAGGGGAAATACTTATGATACCTCTGAAGACATCTCTTTATTAAATTCCAAGTTTGAACCTCCTTCTGGTTTCCAGTCTTGCAGACATAGGCACTTTCTTTTCTCCTCCTTTTCCATACTGTCAGTCCTATCCGGGCACCACCATCCTCTCTTTCCCAGAGTTTTCTATGCTTCCCACACTTCATCTGGGTTTGACGCAGTTTCTTCCTAAAAGGAAAATATGTAGGATATCTCTGATCATATCCCTCTCTCAGATCCTGAGTTTGAACTCTTTTCTGGTTTTCCCTCCTAAAAACATCAATATCTTCTTTTCTCCTCTTTCTTTTCCACCCTGTCTTTCGCATTTGAGCTCTGGAAATATTCACGCTTCTATCACCATCAAAAGGGCCTCGATCTTGGACTTAGCTCCACTGTCTTCTTTCACTTGATCAAACTCATCCATTTTGAGAATTTTTGTGAAATGTCTATCTTTTAAAACATTCCTGGTTATGCAAGTTTTGGTAACCTCAATTGCATTTATTTTTGGTACTTCTAGGTAAGATTTTGGCTTAATTTCTTCAATATAAATAACATTTTTAGATGAGATTGAAAGAAGATTTACTTTGTATTCTTTCTCATTTACTTCAGTATCTATAGACTCTTCACTGTTCTGAGCTATATTTTGTTGTTCAAGAGATTCCTGCATGATTTTTATATCAGGTTCCATCCCTTCCATGTTTTTTGTATCAATTCCAGTATCCATTGCAGTCTCTGAATGCATTTTTGAATCCTCTGATATTTCCATTTTGATTTTACAAATATCAATACTTACTGCATCAATTTTAGACTCTTCCATATCATCTTTGACTTTAGACTCTTTTACAAATTTTACATCTCTTTTAGATTTTATTAAATCAGCTTGCAACTCCTCAGCGGTCTTTGCATCCATTTTAAATTCTTCTACAGTTTCTTTATCAAGTCTTAACTCTTCCCCTGTTTTTACATCGATTTTAAACTCATCAATCTCTATAACTATTTCAGAGTCTTCTATTATCTCCACATCCATCTTACATTCTTTTGCTGTGTTTGATAGAATGTCGGTCTTGGTTTCTGTATCTACTTCTTCTTTTGCACTTTTAGTGACATATTCCACATTTAGCAGTTTTTCTGAAGGTGGATTGACAATTTCAATATCAGCCTTCATAATTTCAATTTCTTCCTTTTTAATAATCTCAATTTTTGCTTTACCAGTAATAGGATCTTCAACGTGTGATTCCTTCAAAATATCTCTAGTTGGAATTTCTAAAGTTTCTTCAACTTGCTTTAATTTAATGATATTCTCTGACTCCCTTTCTGTCCTACTATATCCCTTTGCTAAACTATTTTTTACTCATTTCCAACATCTCTTTTTGCATACTAACTTATAACATTTCTTCTACAACCTCTGAATCGATTCCTTGCTCTTTTAATCGTATTTCAAAAGGGGATTCTGACTTCTCTACTTCCTCTGTATTTACTCCTTTTACTGGTTCTACCTCAGATATATCAATTATATCCTTTTTAGCATTTTCATTGCCTGGCATACAAGAATCTGCAGTTTCAGCATGCTTGTTTTCTTGGAGACGATCTTCTGGATCTGCTAACTTTACTTGTTTGTAATGATAATGGCAATCCATATCTGAGTCTTTTGCAACATCAAGACATTCAAATTTTCCCCTTTTATGGAATAGATTTTCTTCTCTTGGTTCATCATCCTGATCAACACTATCCCCTAAATTTCCTTCAGGAATTTCTCCTGCTTCTCCTCCCTCTACATCTATATCCTCTTGGCTACCCTTCTTACTCTCTGCAATATCTACTGGGTGCTTCTCCAGGTTTATCATTTTCTTCTGAGAAGGCTCCTCCAGTTTGAACACTTCCTGCTGGCAGTTTTCTCCCAATCTCCCCAACTCCTTCTGTAACTTTTCTATATTTTGATCATTTTCCTCTATTTTTCTGCCTAGGGTTTGCAAACCTTCCCCAATTTTAAAACTCCATTCCTGTTGGACTGTCTCCATCATCGTTTTCATCTGTAGCCAGAAGGTTGGTGACAAGATAATTTGGCTTTCACCCATGACTTTCTTTGGATGGCTGTCCATAATAACTTTCAGCTTTGGTTATGACTAAGAATTATACTAATTATTAATACCTGCTCTAAATGATTATTCACTGACTCTCCCCCCAAGATGGCTCCCTCTCTCTCTAATTCCTAACTTTCAGACCACTGCATTCCTTTATTAACCTATACTTACTACTGATCTCAATAACCACTGCCACTATCAAGTTTAAGTCCTGTTTACATCTAACATACTCAAGTATTTTATAAAAAAAAAATTTAAAAGTAATAGTAAAAGCATTTATGTAAAAAAAAAAATTAAAAAAAAAATTATATTACCAATTGCACCTCCTTTCTTCCTTCACTGAAGCCGATCATTCCTAAGAAAAGACTTTAAAAAAAACAATTTATTATGAAAAATTTTGCTTTCTATGCCAGGTTTGATCTGAAGTACATGTATATATCTCCATTTATTTAATCTACTTTGACCTTGCCTTCTTTTTGTTTTTTTGCTCATTCTCCAAACCAATCCAAATTTTTATAATAAGTTTAAAGCGATAGAGCCCCTTTATGCAAACCCTTTTCTCTACCCCTGATGACAAAATTTATATGAGGATGACTATCAACCTATTCAAATCACCCTCGGGCACCAGTCACCAGTGAGCAAGAAAAACACCACATATATAACCTAAGATTCCAATTTCTAACATGTATGTGACACACCTAATATCCGGTTGACACATCCTGCCTACATTCATGCTATATCTGAGCCAGAGACACTTTTAAAATTCTTTACTTAAAGTAAACAGAGTCTCAGTAAATAGACAAAAAAAAAATTATAAAATTTATATATATATATATATATGGCTCATGTGTATATAGTCAAGAATACTCCTCCCATTGCAATACCATAATTTAAAAAAAAAAAAATTTACATATATTTTTCAACATATATCAATTCAGAGCCTGTATTCAGTTCAGGACCTGTATCATTTCAGGGCACGTGAATTAACTAACGGGTTGTTCATACTCAAGAGAAAATATATACATATGCCAATGTTGTAAGAAAAAAATATTTCACAAAAAAAAATCTTTTATATATATATATCATCAATACCCACACACTCTGTTTAGGGTGTGTAACTAAGTTTGTCCATGCATGGCATTCATATTTGGAGAGAAAATATAATATAAATGCATATTCAAAAAAAAAAAAAACACATATTCAATTCAGGGCCTATACCTGGTTCAAGACCATGTTCGGGGTCTATACTCAGTTCAGGGACATGAACATCAATTGAAGAAGCCCACTGACCTAAGTGTCCATAATCAGTGAAAAAAAAATTACATAATCAGGAAAACAAAAATTTGTACTCATATATCTATATTTCAGGGTCGCGAAAATTAACTAGGCCCCACGGAAGGGCGTCCATAATCATGGAAAAAAAAAACCTATGTAACAGTCAGATTTGTACACTCATGCAACAATATTCAGAGCCCAATCAAAATATACCAAAGCTGACCGGAGTGAGGTGGTTGAGACCTCTAGTCCGACCAAACTCCAACTCATCTGCCAGTACTTCAAATTTAACACCTTATGAGTGACATTCCTGAGGCTACACTCAGTCCTCATTTAACCGCGAGCCAACATAGAACAGGGAGAAACACGAGACTTAAGATCATTACAAACCTAACTAAATAAGTGATATATAACACTTAACACTCTATTAATCTTAACTACCAGACATGCACACACAGCGTATAAACTCATTAAGAAATTGGAGTAATGAACTGTGACATTTAATAATATACTGTGGATTGGATAAAATACTATGGATTGGATAAGATATTGGTTTGGTTTGATCTAGAGTCTGAGCAAGAAAGATATACAACAGTTTATATTTAAAAGGATTATTAAAACAATAACAAATGATCTAACACAAAATATCATAATGGCAGGGATTGTATAATCTTCACAAGGTATTCAATACAGGCAAGCATGTTACAATAGTTGGGACTGTTATCAAGTACATCTGTTCCCTTTTAAACACATTACAATACATGTGTGTGTGAGTTATAGAGGTCATGCCTAATTATTTAATATGCTCATCTTATGAACTTGACTTGCTTAAGTTAGAAGTTGATACTTTAGTAGAGATGATGATGAGTACAGCCAGTTTTAGGCTGTTATATATACTAATAAAATGAGCAACTAAATACTCAGAATCATGCAGATTCAACCCAATAACCCAGATTCAAACTCCAGCCTAAAGCTGAATGATTAATTACTATGGAAAAAAGAACTGGTTACCATTAGGTCCACATATATGTGCTATGGCGCTATATAATATTAAAGAAATAAACTTGCAGTGTGAGTGTGTGATTCTTCAAGAGCTTCAGCATCACATGCTCTGTTTGCTCTGAGACCAACGGTTTGCTGCTATTGATATATGAACATAAAGTTCAGGAAGTCGGATTGGCTTTAGGAAAAATCTGGGTCCGCACGCCCCCAGTTCTAATGAAGATAGCCGTAACCTGAACTAAATAAAGGGGTGGTTTGTTACCGTGAACCCTTGTCAGAGGCAGCAAAATGTAACACATATAAGTGTACTGTATAAAAACACACGCAGTGCACGCAATATATATATATAAGGCAATAAGTATGCATATAATTAATTGCGCCTAAAACAGATAGCTTTTATCTGTCAAGCTAATTCAAAACAGTTCTTAATATTAGCATTATAAGTCTGCTAATAAAATGGGCTTAAACTATATAAAAATAATCTACTTAAGATCCTGAATCTGCATATAAATATTCTTAATTAAGGAGGGAAAGTATATTCGATGGGACTTAATACAAACATTAGCAAATATACTTTATCATCTCTAGACAATATATATATCCCCTTCCAACTAATAGATATCAAAAGGTTATAATATAAGATCGGTTAAGCAATCTTAAAAAATACGATCCTACAATATATATATAACTATGATAACAACGAGTGGTTAGCGCATTCGTTTATTACCAATATTATAATTTCGAAACAATGATTTAATAAAATAAACAATGCTTTTAAAATGTCTAAGTGAAGATCACAATTATCTCCTTTATAAATTACTTACTTAGTTTCATTGTTTCGAAATCTGAGCATATTATCACATATTAAACATAACAAAATGCATTTAAACAAAATATTAAAATTACTGATATTAGGCAAGACCGTTAGTTTGTAGGAATTGAAGAGAATAAACTTCGGACATTTAATGAGTATATAAAAAAATATGAAATCTTTTAATTCATAAATGATTTCAGCAGTTTATAAAATTAAAGTAAGTGATCTTTTTTTCTTTTACATTATATATAAAGTTACACAGATTGTTAGTTTCTTTTTATTAGAGGGTAAAAATTAAAGAGTTTTTATAATTTAGATAGAACGTTCTTTTTAAAATGTTATAAGAATTTATAGATTAAAGTTCATACTGCAGTATTTTTTTAAATTATTACCATCTGTCTGCCTCCTTGATTGGACTTGAAGCGTATATCAATGATAGTGGTGGGAATAGGGCGTCTGACAGCATCATAATCTTCAGTGGCCTTTCAGATAGGTTAAATTTCTTCATATTCTCCGTGCAGGTTGCTGGAAAGCCTATTCGAAGGAATGTTTAGAGGAACTGAGAGCAGCCATCTGGCTCAAGAGCCAGTAAATATATTATTTTACTCGATCATTTTGGATTCTGGTCTCCACAACAATTTACAGAAAAAAAAACAAGCTAAAGAGAAAATTTCAAAAAAAATTTGCAATATTTATATTCCCTAGATCAAAAGCCAGCGACTATCTATTTTAAAACACAATTCAAACTTCTTCTAAGTTTTAGCCTTAGGTCTCTTTTGATTCTTATCTTTCTCTTATCTTGTTGCCCAAACTTTTACTGGTTTGATCTGGGAAAAGAAATTCATTACAATCGCAATGAATGAGCTCTAGAACAATGTCAATAACCTAGGGACCATCTGATCCCACCTGCGAATTATTCTAAATAAAAATCTGCGATATTTATATTCCCCAGATCAAAAGCCAGCGACTATCTATTTTAAAATACAATTCAAACTTCCTCTAAGTTTTACAGCAGTCTGTCTCTTTTGATTCTAATCTTTTTTTCTTATCTTGTTGCCAAATTTTTACTGGTTTGATCTGGGAAAAGAAATTTGTTACAATCGTAATGAATGAGCTCTAAAATAATGTCAATAACCTAGGGACCATCTGATCTCACCTGCGAATTATTCTAAATAGTCTTATTACCAATCTGTGAATTTCGCATGTGATTTATAATTTACCTAAACCGAACTTGTTAAAGAATATTTAGCCACATTTTCTAAACAAAATAACCCTTATACAATATATTATTTATATAAATGCTGCAATACATCCACACAAAAATTAATCATTATCATTTACAGGTGCTTGTATGTGTGACAATAAACATACAATTGTTTGAATACATATAAAACTGTGATTACATATATAACTGTGTAAATGAATATATCGCTGTGTGGATATATATACAACTGTGTAAACATATATACAGCTGTGTAAAGGCATATACCACTGTGTGGATACATACCCACTTGTACTAAAGAGTGTTCAAAACCGGCATAGATGTGTCTAAAGAGACATAAAGGTGAAACAGATAGAAGGACAGTAATATGTTTCAGTATATATATAGATATACATATTTATATATATATATATATATATATATATATATATATCATTAAATTGTTTATCTACATATATTAAAACTAATATAATTCAAAATGGCAGGCACTTAAAAATGAAAAATTTTCTCTTTCCTGTGATATATAAACAAAATTTATACAAATAATTTGTCAATTGAAATATTGGACTCATAATAAGATCAAGGCCTGGTTTAATGTTTATATATAAGTAAGTTCTAAGCATATGTGATTCACTTATGCTTCAAAAACATTTATTGATGAGTCAGTATGTGTAAATTTAATATATCAATTCAACAGCATGTGTGTAAAGATCCATCTCCTGCCACAAGATTTGTATATATATAAATCACTAAGTTATATATATATTGAACTGTATTCGAATATGTGCATTCGAAACACCAGTCTCTTAGGCAGAGAAGAACATACTCGGAGAGTATGTATGCCCAAACGATAGCTATAAAATATATAACTAGCGTTACATTTCCAGGACATAACTTCTTCTCGGCTGTTGAGTTCAACACCAAGTTCAAAGCACCTTTTTTTGTTTGTGTATAAACATGGGCGCCAGCTATCTATTCAAGGATGAATAAATAACGCACTTTGAGCAATGGCCACTAACTCAACGCCTAAATCCACGACTAGCTCAGCTATTTGTAATCACTAATAGATTATACATAATTAGTGGTTAAAAGACTTGATAAAAAGAATTTGATAAAAGGAATTGATAAAAGAATTGATAAAAAAATTTGGTAAAAGAATTGATAAAAAGAATTGACCGACAAATAAAGTTTAATTTTAAAGATAATTTATTAACTAACATTTATTTACTAAATTTAAACATTTTATACTTCTAATAAAACACACGCATATTTTAAATTAACATTCTAAATAGTTTAAATATTCTTGAATATTTTCATAACAGAACACTGGGAATTTATCTACTTTGACTAATAATATTGATATAAGGATCACGCACATATTAACTCATGCACACACATAATAATGATAATAAAGGACTACATAGCATTTGAAATTTAATCACACACATCAATAGTTCATTTATGTATGATATAGAGTTCATATAATTAGACTCTTGAAAGATTCGTACGAATTAATGCAATGCAATGGCCATTACAGTATAAACGAAAATAAGCAAATGTTTTACCTAGGATTTTGAACGTAGACATAGAATTTTGTTCTCTTTGGTGGCTGCTTTTGGTGAGAATATTCCCATTATAAATGCTTACCAGCCAGCTGGGACTTTTCCTTGATGAGTTTCCTGATTTTCACGATTATTACTATTGGAGACAATTAGATATTGACGGAGATTTTCTAAGATGTTAAGCTGACATTATTTCACGGGCAGATCTGCTGTTTTCTAGGACATCTGGGCTGGAGATAAACATGCATTCCCAAGATCTTTTCAACACTGCATTTTGTTTGTTAACTGCTCAATTAATTTCTGAACTGCACTACTCAATTACTTTGTGAACTGATTTGTCTCAACTACTTGTCCGATAAAATATTCAGTATTTATACCAATGAAGTGTTTTCTTTTCAATATCCTCCGGCAAATATCTGTTGTCGAAATTCTTTATTAATTAATCCTTTGATAAACGTGTTTTGGAAGATTGCTTAATTAGTAATAGCCATGCAATAAAATGTGTTGTTTTATTTTATTAATAGCCATTGCCGTGTTTTTAATGATAATCTTTTATTTCGCATACATTTTATTTATTTACAAATCGCACATATATACGCACATATATTTTTAATACAATTTACTATTTAGTTTTAACATTATTTTTTCTTTAATTAAACTTGAATGAAAAGAGATTTGTATGTTTTAACTTTTTAAATTATATTTTTACGAATACTAATAAAAACTCTTTACTTCCTTTTATAAACCTTTAGTTTCATTTTTCAAACCAAGACTCCCCCTCCCCCCTTTTGATTAATTAATTGTAGCTTTTTTTTATTTCAAAAACTAACGCTAGAAAACTATTTAATTCTTATCTTTTTTGAAAACAAGCTGCAATAAACTTTTCAACATTTAATTTTATGTTTTTCTTTTATGAAAGATTACTTTAATAATAATTTTAGATAAAAATTATGTGCCTATATTAATATAGGTACAAATATATATATATATATATATATATATATATATATATATATATATATATATATATATATATATATATATATATATATATATATATATATATATATATATATATATATATATATATGTTTGAGCTTAAATGAAAGAAATAAATATCTTAGTTCTGTTTTGTATATCCATGAAAAAGATGCAAGCCACACTATTAATTTTGATGAAGCTAAGGTCGTCTTTGAGAAAAAAAGAAGAATTAAAAAATCTTTATTATTAAAAATTTATGATTCCGAAATGATTAACTTATTTTAAAAAAAAATTAATATTAAGGGTGTATGTGAAGTGAGTGGAATTGTGGGTAATGTTTAGTTTAAATATTTTCGTTATTTTGTAGTGCTTTACACTTGAGAAGTCTGCTTGTAGCAGTGAAACCATTGGTAGTTTATTTTCTTAGCTAGTCTGGTTGAGTTGTGAATTTGGGGTAATTTTGATTATTTATTGTCTAGTTTACCTTTATGCTTTTAATGTTTGTGTGTGTGTGTGTGTATTCTAGAGACACTTTCGTAGATTTACCAACAACTAAATTTGTTCCCTCAATTTGAGTTAAATGTAATTATTAAATATATTTAGGAGAAAAAAATATTTTAAATTATAAAATTTAACAATGTTGAATTGATAAAAAGAAATTCCCAATAAATATTAGTATTGAAGTGGCCAAAAATTCTCTGGAGGTTCAGTGTAGTATTTTCAATTGTTATAGTTTGTATTAATCAGATTCAAACACTTTAATTATTTAATATTTATGAGAATGAAAAGCAGGCATATAAAAAGCATTTTAAGATACTAAAATTGAATACTGATCTGGCAACAGCATTAAATTAGTAACGTTAGTATATATTACAGACCAGTACAGCTTTGGTTTTTTATTAATTAAATAAAGTTTTAATTAAGATCTGATATAAAAATGTTTTCCATTTTTAATTATCTTCATGGTCTATATCTTGAAAATTAGAAAGTCCACCATTGCAAGATTAAAACTTCTCATAGTTGGAAGTCACAAGTTTAAAACTACTCTGGTCACATTAGATAGGAACTGGTTAAAGATTTATTATAAACTATCATCTGGCATCTAATAGTTACTAAATCTTACAATAGAGTGCATACAAATGGTGAAATAGTTTTCTTGTAAAATGTATGTAAATAGGGGGAAATTGAAGTGGAAAATTTATTCTGAGTCATAATTTAAGATTTTTAATAATCATTGGATAAGCCCATTACTAATCTGAAATATTTGTTGATTAGATAACATAAAAAATTTGATTTAGTTTCATTTTCTCATGTTTATACAACAACCGTTTTTATAATTTACCTTATTAATATTTATCTTACCACATTTGTTATCTGATAAGTTAGAAAACGAGCAAGAAAAAATTCAATTTCTTAATGTTTAGCATTAAGACAGCGTTATTATGTCACGGGCATAAAAATTCTTATGATACAATAGTAGAATTGACATTTAAAGATCTTAAAAAAATTTTAAACAATCCAATCCCAGAAACAAATTGAATATTGGTCAGGAAATGGGTATCTAGAAATTCTTAGCTAAAAGATAAAATGAGAATGAAGATACGTTCCAATATAATTCACCCAAAAATATTCAAGAGTGCTAAGACAATGACTCTATGTTGCATGTTGGTTTTATTACATACACTCTAGTCAAGCTTTACTGAAATGATTTGAGTTCTATTAAAAGCTAGTGATATATAATTCAGGCTCACCTTCTTCCTAATTCTGAATATTATATAAAGTTTGCAAACTATATATCTTCTTCTTTGTTTTTGTGAACAGTCATATTTTTTTCCAAAATACTTTTATGGCAATTTTGTAAAATGAAATGTTTAAACTATGCTGGACAATCATTTGTGACCAGTATCCTGAATTTTAATTGTTAAAACAGTAATGTGCGTGTCTACTAAATGTAAAGCATTTTGGAACAATTTGATGAAATTAACCGAAATGTGTTCCATTTTCTTGCAATGAAAACAATAGTCTCCATATTCTTTAGACATTATATAGTAGAAAGCACTTATCTATTATTGCATTCGGATATAATTAATATCCTCATTTTTTTTTTTTTTTGCATAATACTTTTGTAATTTTGAAGAAATTTTCCAGAAAAGAGAAAAATGACAAATGGAAAATGAAAGATAGATCTTCTGTATATTTTAAAAAACTTAAGCCAATTTGAATACTGTTTTTTAAAGGTAGGGATATCTTTTATTAAAACACAATAATCTTATGGAACGGTTTAATTTTAATTAATTTTAATGCTACACAGATTTTGAAATGTATTGCAAGGAATTGAAAAAAATAATCAAACAGGGAAAAATTATGTATTTTTATGGGATTTTAAAAAATTCATTATATTATGCATAATCTTATTACATAGATATGTAGGGTATTATATTAAATGACTAATCATCACATGATCACCATTTCTTATGCTTGCTCATAACTGTTATTAAAGCAGGCAAAATTCTCCATACAGTAGTGCCACCCTGTGCCAACCAGAGTAATCAATGTATGTCAGAAGGCTTGTGCATAGATATTGGATGAGTAGGCACTAGATAGGGATTTTATGCACAAGCCTTCGGACATCCATTGATTACTCTGGCTTGAACTGAGTGGTACTACTGTATGGAGAATTTGCCAGTTTTAGGATATTATATATGATGTATTCCATTTTTTATTTAAATATGTAATTGCTTATTAAAATATTAATTATAAGATCATATAAGTTTGTATACTGTAGTCCTGAAGAAGTCTGCTAGCCAGTCAAAACTGTAAGGAATTATCAAAGAATAAATAAAATTTACTGCATTATGAAAAATGAATAAGGAAAAATCTATATATATATAATGGTCAAATATCCAACATAAAATATTATTTGTCCTCAATATTGTTATAGATATATACTTAATACAATAATCAATCTAAATAAAACTGAAACAAACAACCAATTATATTTATAATTATTTAATTATGAACCCGGCTTTCATTTCTTATTGAGACCTTTTCAGGATATAATGTTTTATACTTGTGCATCACATGATCTATAAACTACAATTACTCCACCTATTGGACATTATTCTACCTTCAACAATACAATTAACATTAAATATATAAACATATAAATAAATGCCATAAAATAAAAATACATAAAAAACACATAAAAAATTACATATTTTTTAAATTATATAAACATCTATATTTATATAAATAAGTATTCTACTTCCTCCTCCCCTTTTCTAAACTCATTCACAATTTTACCACAACTTTTACATCTTCCAAATATCTAATAATGCCCATTTTCCATCTAATTTTGCTGGACCTTTTTTAACTATAAGTACACATTTATCCAAATTGTCTGAATGTACAAAGTTTCGTAACATATCCTTTTTCAATAATCTTTAACATAATTTATAACTCTAATATTCTTTTCATACTCAATTTTATGATGAATATCTAAATAGTATATATATGGTTCTGACCTAATATCTCTCCTAATAATTTGCTCTATCATGTTTATAAAATTGAATGTGGAAATTGTAATAAAGTGTTTAGAGGGGAGACAGGTGAACAATAAGTGAAAGAGGGAAGAACATGATAGAACAATTAGTAGGAGAGATATTAGATCAGATCCATATATACATTATTTGGATACTGATCATAAAATGAAGTATGAAAATAATATTAGAGTTATAAAACATGTTAAAGATTATCAAAAAAAGATAAGTCACAAAACTTAGTACATTTAGAAAAATTTGGATATGTGTAAATATAGTTAAAGGTCCAGCAAAATTACATGAAAATGGACATTATTAGATAATTGGAAGATTGAAAAATTAGGGTAGAATTGTGGATGAGTTCATAAAGAGGAGGGGAGTAAAATATTTATTTATATAGATATATAGAAATATATGTATAGGTATTTATATAGTTTCTAAAAAATTTCTTTTTTATATATATTTTTATTTTATGTCATTTATTTATATGTTTATATGTATAATGTTGATCAGATTATTAATACAGATAGAAACATAATGGATGAAATTAATGATAGAATTAAACTTGTTTGGAGTGCTGTTGGTAAAAATAATTTAATATTAAAAGGAAATATACGTATGGGTTTGAAAAGAAATGTTTTTAATAAATGTGTTTTACCAGTTCTTACTTATGGATGTGAAACTTGGACACTTAATAAAACAGCAATATGGAGACTTCCGATCACTCAAAGAAGATGGAGAGATGCATGCTAGGAGTAACAAGAAAAGATCGAAAACACAATATATGGGTAAGAGAACAAACAGGTGTTACCGACCTCATTGAAAAAATTAAAAGACTGAAGTGGAGTTGGGGTGGACGTAATGCTAGAAGAGATGATAACAGATGGACAATTGAAATCTTAAACTGGATTCCAAGAGAGTGTAAAAGACCCAGAAAGAGACCACATATGAAATGGATGGATGAAATAAGAAAGTGGCAGGCATGATGTGGAGAAAGGAAGCTAAAGATCAGGGAAGATGGTTTGAACTTGGAGCGACTTTCATCCTGTAGTGTATTGATAACATTTGACGATGATGATGATAATGTTAATTGTATTGTTGGAGGTAAAATAATGTTCAATAGGTGGAGTAAATGTAATTGATAGGTCATGTGATGTATAAAACTTTATATCTTAAAAAAGTCTCATTAAGGGATGAAAACCGGATTGATAATTAAATAATTGTAAATATAAGTAGTTGTTTCTTTCAATTTTATTTAGATTGATTATTATATTAAGGAAAAATATATTAAATAATAATATATACATAAAAATAAACAGTGCATAAATGATCAAAAAGTGAAGAAAAATTGCAATCCCCACTTCTCTCCTGAATAACAGAGAAAATGGGAGTTCATCTAATTGTACTTAATGATTTAGATAATATAGCTCTATTATATATAACATTAGGCTAGATTCATCTTAAATGTAATGTATTGTCTACCTTGTTTACATATTTCTTAATTAAGTAAATAAACACAAGTTAATATTCCAAATCCAATTCAATGGTTCGTGTTATTCTGTATTAAATTTAATTACAATGGAATGAAAAATTAAATTCATTCTTTATCTGATGTTACCATGGGTGATTTCAATTTTGATTTCGTTATCACTGGGCTTGTTTTATGAGTCTATCTAAAATCTTAGACATCGGATAAAAACTGTATCCATTTTTTTATATTTGTTGTAGTTAAACTCATTATTGAGTGGAATGAAAAGTTGTCCTGTATTCATAAAACATTAACCTTGTCACCCAGTGGATGACTTGTGTGATCAAGTTGAAACATCAGTATATCAATATTTAAATTTTTTAACACGGATGAACCTGCAAAATATGACTTTTATATATACTGCAAAAATGTTCATTAATTAAAAACTATTGTAATAACAATAAAAATAATAAATATAATGGTAATAAACTACATGATGATACTTGGGTGAAAGTTTTATTTTCCTCTTAATCTTATTAAGATACACTTTTCTCTGCATTGACTTTTTCAAGTTTCATTTTGAATGCTATGTAATTTTTTATAAAGTTTAACTGTATATTACTATGTTACTATGTTTAATAAATTTATTTTAAAACAATAAAACTATTATATACAGTCTTTCAATCTGCAGAAGTACTCTCAGTTAATTCTTTAACCTGCCTCAACTGCTGTTAAATTCAAAAACAAAATGGAAGCAAACATTATCAACTCAAATCCCATGAATCCTAAATTTTAATGTTAGCAGCTTGTCTATTAGTCATTTTAATTTCTATTTATTAAAATTGCCTCCTTAATTTTTCTTTTAGTATGGTTTCTCTCTTCAAGAAAAATTTTAACACTTTCAATACCAAACTTAAATTTATATTTATGTCCTTTCATGATTTAAGAAAATTGAAGCAGTCATTAAATCATTATTATTTTTTACATTTTACATGCTTGTATAACAATTCATGCTTCTTTAATCTTTTTTTTTTAATACTGCACTTGGATTCACCTATATATGACATCATACCTCCCCAAAAAAGTTTATAGAGAACATTACCTTTTCTGTTTGACAGGTATGATATCTTTAGAATTATTCACTAATTTATGAATATTATTTGCAACAAAAATGTAACATTATACACATTTTTACATATATCCTTAAAAATTGTCACTTGAAAGATATATATATATATATATATATATATATATATATATATATATATATATATATATATATATATATGAATGTGTTTAATGTTTCATTTTTTTGTTACAAGTAATGTTAATAAATTAGTGAATAATTCTGAAGATGTCATATTTGTCAAGCAGAAAAGTAATGTTGTGTATCAAATTTTTTTGTGGATGTATGTTACCATATATAGATGAATGGAGGTACATATTGGAAAAAGATTAAAGGGACATGTATTGTTATACAAGCATGTGAAAAGTAAAAATAATGATTTAATGACTGCTTCAGTTTCCTTGGATTATGAAAGGACATGTAATTATAAATTTAAGTATGGTATTGAAAGTATTAAGAATTTTAATGAAGAGAGAAACCCACTATATATATATATTGTGCCGGTCGGATTTGTATGTTCACGTAACAAGATCTAGCATCTAGGCAAAAGTACCTCAAATCCAATTGTGCGCAAGATACACAGGTCAGGAACACTCATGAACTCTGCTCTATTTGCCTATTTCCCAGATCTATAACATTATGAGCAACAATCCCGATGACATCGACTTAATTTACTTCTCACCGCCGGCATCGGTCATCGGAGACACAAAAAGACTCTAGGCTAAACTTATATGATAGATTAACTTAATAACTAGCTATATTTTATGAACAATAAAGGCTCGTAACCTAGCATATTAATTATGTATTGAGCGGAGATCATCTAGTCATATTTGAGCTTAAGTAATAACTTAATATATTAACTTAAATCAGCATTTATTTTTATAGTGTCTGTATACAATTGTAATTACATTCATATCGGCCTTTCAAGCCAAATTGTGCAAACGCTTTTGCGAGTGTTAAATAATAAATGAATACCGTCTGACCAATACAAGATATAGAATTTATGCAGGAATAAAAGGAATCCTCTTATTCCTATGACTCAAATATTTATATATGAGCAAATCTGAAGTACTGGCACAGAAGGTGTGACTATAGAACAGTCACTTTAAATTACTATATATAACGTATGAATGAATGACGCCGATGAAATTTACTAGAATTTACTGAATGTCATTCCCACTGAAACTTAATCATATATATAAATCAGCATTTATTTTTATAGTGTCTGTATACAATTGTAATTACATTCATATCGGCCTTTCAAGCCAAATTGTGCAAACACTTTTGCGAGTGTTAAATAATAAATGAATACCATCTGACCAATACAAGATATAGAATTTATGCAGGAATAAAAGGAATCCTCTTATTCCTACGACTCAAATATTTATATATGAGCAAATCTGAAGTACTGGCACAGAAGGTGTGACTATAGAACAGTCACTTTAAATTACTATATATAATGTATGAATAAATGACGCCGATGAAATTTACTAGAATTTACTGAAAGTCATTCCCACTGAAACTTAATCATATATATAAATCAGCATTTATTTTTATAGCGTCTGTATACAATTGTAATTACATTCATATCGGCCTTTCAAGCCAAATTGTGCAAACGCTTTTGCGAGTGGTAAATAATATAGTAATTTAAAGTGACTGTTCTATAGTCACACCTTCTGTGCCAGTACTTCAGATTTGCTCATATATAAATATTTGAGTCGTAGGAATAAGAGGATTCCTTTTATTACTGCATAAATTCTATATCTTGTATTGGTCAGACGGTATTCATTTATTATTTAACACTCGCAAAAGCGTTTGCACAATTTGGCTTGAAAGGCCGATATGAATGTAATTACAATTGTATACAGATGCTATAAAATAAATGCTGATTTATATATATGATTAAGTTTCAGTGGGAATGACGTTCAGTAAATTCTAGTAAATTTCATCGGAGTCATTCATTCATATGTTATATATAGTAATTTAAAGTGACTGTTCTATAGTCACACCTTCTGTGCCAGTACTTCAGATTTGCTCATATATAAATATTTGAGTCATAGGAATAAGAGGGTTCCTTTTATTCCTGCATAAATTCTATATCTCGTATTGGTCAGACGGTATTCATTTATTATTTAACACTCGCAAAAGCGTTTGCACAATTTGGCTTGAAAGGCCGATATGAATGTAATTATATTAACTTAACTAAAAGAAAACAATGGTTCGAGTTGATATATATATTTAAGATTTATTAATAACAAAATTATGTCGGGTTATTTACCTGACATGAGCCTCGTACATATTATATATATATATGTGTGTGTGTGTTTGATTCATATTTAACGATAACATAAGATTTGCAGCTATGCCAATAATATATGTGTGATTTAATGAATTAGCGCTATTGTAATACATTACTAGAATACAATTACACCCCCAGAGACGAAAAGAGCATTTAATTAATTTAAAAAGATAATATAATTTTATAAGCAGATATTACATTTGGTTACATTCAATATGATTATTAATTGGAGTTATAGATAATTAATGCGTGGGATGGATAATGAATAATTATATAACGATACTAAATTTATCGCATTAATACGTATATTAAACTAATGGAAATATGTCTGTTTAAAGAAATCATCTCATTATGGCTTATGACTATTTCTGGGTGACTAATAAGACACTGAAAAGCGGTGCATGCATGGCGGCTGATTGGGTTGGTCTAATTATGGATCCTGGAGTGTGCTTCATGAATTTTTAATAATGAAGTGTGACCAATTTCCTTGCAAATGTAGGCAGGGTCGGTATTGAGATGAATGACGGTCGGCTATGTCTTTATCGGGCTGGATTTTCCAGAGCGATCCCCATATAAAGCATGCACATAAGACCAAGGATGTCCCCAGGATGGTTTTACAGCCTGGTTTTAAGGACATTGGGAACGATGATGGGGCTCGACTGAGCGAATGCCTCCATGTGAGAAAGAAGCACAAACATATATATATAACGAAATGGCCTTTATGCACGTAATGCTTAATAATATAATATAAACATAATTCTAAAGATTAAAGATTATCTAAACATATTTATTGCCCATAAATTATGAAATATTCAGCGTAATGATATGGCTTCATTAAGCAAACCTGGATAATAATTATACTTAAATATAAAACTAAAACCTTAAGATCCCCCTCCCCCTTACATTATGTTACTTAATATTATTCATTACTTCCCACACATTTAATAAATCTCAATTTTGGTTAATCAATGTCCTTGTGAAAATATATAAATTATTACAAAATAAGTGGGTGGTGGTAATAGCTAAGATGGGTTTTACATATATAATTTAAGAATAAAAGATAGCACATTATTTAGGAAGGAAAATGTAAAAAAAAACAGATGTCAATCTGTTTTTCTACAGTAAACATAAAAATATAATTAGTTTATTTATCTAAAATCGCGAGCACCTGGGCAAGTCGAATAAGACTTGTTTTGATCAAATTATAAATTATTTACCCGGTAAATGATGGGTGGGGAAACGAAAATAAATTATATGCTTGCAATTTTAGAATATTATTGGCATTTATTTTAAAATATAAATACATAAATCTAAATGAGAATTATTTGCCACTTGGAAATAAAAGAAAAGGAAAAGCATTTTATAGGAGGCTTAATATAGATTAGTTATATAGAGTTATATGAATACATATTTTGCAGACATTTAAAATAGGTGATTAAAATATAAATATTACAGAGAAGGCAGGATTTAAGAATTGCAAGCGGTCAAAGTTCTTTTACCTTGCTTATTTAGAAGAGCGATTTCACTAGGAGTCAGTCCATCGGTATTGTTTCACTAGATCTAGGATAGCATTATTATTTGAGAATTAGCATTTCACTTTTACTGGAAAATACATAAAGTTCATTGGTACGGGATGCAGAGCTTCGTTCATGGGAACAGAAATGGAGGAAAAAGGCGAAATTTCCCCTACTCACGACACATTGAGCGAGAATCAAAACTGGCGTGGAATATGTATATCAACATAGTTATTTAATGGTCTCCTCCCTATGGATTCAAATTCAGCAGTATATATACTTTTATTTTGAAGTTGTAACTTAGCAACTACTGCTGGACCTGAGGCATTTTAAGCACTTAAGTTTCATCTGGAATAGTTTGACCAGATACTCTTATCTAGTAAGATGTTTGAATCAATGCAAGTTTGTTATCAGTTTCTTGAAGGATTGTTTTAAAATATATCTTATGATTTTAAAACATGCTAGCGTGGACAATTTTCACTAATGGGTTTATTTTATTATTACCAATTCTTAATCTTTTACTTTAATCTAAGGGGTCTTCCGGGTAATTGTTTTTCAAGACTCTTAACAAGATTGCATCATTTCTGGCTACAAAATTATATATGAAAAAATAATAAGTTTCATATATAATATCTTATATATATAATATAACTATTAATTTATTCGCAATCTCCTACACTGAAAAATAAAGATATTTATTATTTACGCCCGTATATACATGAGAATATTATTAAATAAAATATTTTTAAATTAAAATACATACGTGTTAATGTGATTTATGTTATAATACTAACCAAAAGAAATATATATATTATTAGCTATGTATATACGTGCGTAAAGGCAGGTTTGAATACAGTTAGATGGTAGGAGATTGGATGTGGGCTATGAAGCAGGATCTGAGCATGTGAGCAGGATCTGAGCATCAGATCATCTGCTTCAATATATATATATATATATATATATATATATATATATATATATTGCCACACACAGCAAGCTAGAGTATCCAATGGATGCCAGAAGGCTTGTGCATAAAATCCCCATATAGTGCCTACTCATCCAATATCCCCAGACCAGTTTCTGGCTTATGGCCTTCGTCAGTGAGGAGTCTTGGATCTGAGAATATATATAGTGAGTTTTGCCTGTTTTACAACAGTTATACACAAGCATAAGAGGTGGTCATGTGATGTTTATTGGCTTAAGAGAGAAACCATAATAAAAGAAAAATTAAGGAGGCAATTTTAATAAATAAAAATAAAATGAATATAATAGACAAGCTGCTAACATTAAAATTTGGGATTCATAGGATTTAAGTTGATGACATTTGTTTCCATTTGTTTTTTGAAATTAATGGCAGTTGAGGCAGGTTAAGGAATTAACTAAAAGTACTTCTGTGGATTGAAGGACTGTATATAATAGTTTATTACCATTATATTTATTGTTTTTATTGTTATATATATATATATATCAAACCAGTTTAGCTGTAGTATTTTTTGTTTCTTTTATTCTTTTTTATTACTATTCTGTTCTTCAATAACTAATTCAATTCTATAAAAAAACCTTTCGTGTTCTTTTTGCCTTCCTGTTTTAATATTGGAAATAAGTATTATGAAGAATGTAAAGCCCTTTTTCATTTACTGGTGGTCTATAAAGTTGTTTCTTGTAACTTGGGACATTTGATTTTCCATTCTTACCAAATATATATATATATATATGTGTGTGTGTGTGTGTCATTTATTTACTTAAGAGATTATTATATAGGGTGTTTGGACTCAGACTTTCACATAACCCTCAACTATTCATGCTATCTCATACTGCTGACACACTTGATCATAGACATGTTGAAATGATAAATAATCACCAATTTATGTATTTCATGCTAAACCAGCATTCGTCAATTGGTCCAGATTATCATCTCCACACATATGTACAATCAATACTCAGCTTATATTAAGATAGCCAATCTTCATACTTTAATGGACAGGCTTCAAACCACTCCACCCCACAACTCTTCAGTCATTCATTTCATTGAAAATCTGATGATGGAAGGCTCAAAACCCACATTGGTACCAACCTTCTCATCTTACCCATGTTGACCATAAGTCACTCTGACCCCTCATAAACAGGACATAATTCATTTATATACATATATGAGTGATGGGCAGACCTTACAATACTATATTTTAATATATACATTTTTTCTACAGTACAGGCTTTTTCATACCTGCACTCCAATATGTAATATATATGAGGTTTGAACTCAGACATTCATACGACTCTCAATTATCCACTTTATCTCATACTGCTGACACACTTGATCACACATATGTCAAAAGAATAAATAATCACCAATATACATATTTCTTGATAAACCAGCATTCATCAGTTGGTCCAGATTATTATCTCCATATATATATATACAGTGCTCTAAGTTCAAACCCCTTTCATATTACACATTGGAGTGCAGGTATGAAAAGGTCTGTACTGTAGAAAAAAATTCATGCATTAAGAAATTATTGCAAAATTATAATTATTTATTAAGGGCACAGGAAGTATATGTAAATACTTTTAAGGCAGGCTATAGTCAAGCAATATCTTTATTTTGCCTGTCTTAAAAGTATTTAAGAGATTATTATATCTATGATTTAAAATTAAATTTGGATAAATGGCTATCTTTGTGTGAAATTAGATTTATTAGTTCAGTATTTTAAGATTTTTTTTTTCATATATCAAATGCGTTGACCGGGAAGCGAACCAGGTTCAGCCGCTTGGAAGGCAGCTATGCTAACCGCTAGGCCACCAACGATTTTGAAAATTCAGATTTTTGATGTTTTGAATTCAAACTTTTCACATTATTCTTCTTTATATAATTTTGCAGAATAAAGGAATTTTCTGGCTTGTTTTCCTAGAAATCGTTATTAGTTAACAGTATTTTTAAATGTATTTGCTATTTCACTTTAATAATAGCTTTAAAAAAATAATCCAATAGTCATGTGACGTTAAAACACCAAGAATGACAAATCGAATTTTGATCCAGAAATCTTTAACTTTTAGTTTATTGTACTACTAAACCAAATTTGTTATTACTTAATTTACAGCGCAAACTTATTTTATAAATATCTATTTTTCCAAGAAGCACTTATTTTCATTTAGTTTTCATTAAATACATAAATGGTTAATTAAAAAAAAAACATTTTTTTTTACTATTTGCTTTCAATAAAGTCTAGATGTAATATAGGAGATTTGAACACAGATTTTCAAGCCCTCTATGTTATATCTAGATTCCAGGTATATATATATATAAAATATATTTGTATTTCAAATATTTTAATGAAGTCTTAAAAATATTAATCATTTTTTAGAAATTATTACATTTAACTTATCTTTACTGAGACTTAGACACTTAACTGGAAAGTAATATACGGATTATGAAATATAGAGTCATATATTAGAAGTAACTAGAAGATATCAAAAATGAAATCCATGTGCAAAAAAACCAACAGGTATTATTAAAATTAAGAGACTTAAATAAAGTGTCTGAACCTACCCTGGCACCTCTCTGAGGAGTGCCAAAGCATGAAACCATGATCAGGGGTTTGAGGGGGGGTTTCTAACAGAAATATTTTAAATGCTTTCTCTGGCTAAGCATTTATCACAAAGCTTGTTGAGGAATTGGCAATCCTCATTGTTTATAGCTTACAAGCTTAAGAGAATAGGCTCATGTTATCTATGACTCTTATTTTGATTTAAATAAAGTGTGTTAAAAGAGATGATAATAGAAGAACAGTTGAAGTTTTAAGTGGATTCCAAGAGATTGTAAAATACCCAGAAAAAGACCACATGTGAGATGGATGTAGGAAATAATGATATTTGTTGGGGGTATGGATCAGAGTAATTGGATTAAATTTGGAGAAAAATCTTTATCCTACAGTAGATTGATAGTGATAGAAATTAATTTTATATACAGACTGCAATTTTAATAATGTTTATTCCTGTTTGTAATAATTCTTGCAAGATATTTTTCTTTTTTTTTAATTTTTCTCATCTCTTTCTCAACTCATGATTTTATTTATAAACAATTGATAATTTTTCAACATGTACTTGCATATATTTGAAACACTAATCAGTGATATTCACACTAAATTTCTCTCAAACAGATCTTGATTGATCAAACTTAAGAAACTCTATAAATGTTAAACTGTCATTTTATATTTATTGGTGTACATTATACAAACTGTCTTTATAAGTATTTTTATTCATAACAATCATTTTTCAATAAATAAACCACTTAAAGGAATTCCCAACATATTAAAGAAATTTAGTTATCGTTTATGTATTCATATTTGAAATAAAACCCTGAATCCACCATTTTTTAAACTAGCCTCAGGGATGTCTCCAAGTGGCAAGAGTAAATGAATTTTCCAATCATGATGCCATTTGAAGAATGAGTTATGTCAATGATTGTATTAAAATTTTAGGATAAATAATTCTAAATATAGGGGATTTGAACTCAGACTTTCAAACCACTTCACTATTCACACTATCTCACACTACTGATACACATGACCACACATACAGAAAAGATAAATAATCATCAATATACATATTTTATGCTAAACCAACACTCATCAGATGGTCCAGATTACCATCTCCTATACATATATATATAATCAGTGTGTGGAAGAGTTGGAGGTTGGAGTAGGTTGAAGCCTGTCCATTAAAGTGTGAGGATTTACTATCTTAATATAAACTGAGCACTGATTAGATATATATGTATGGACAATGGTAATCTACTAATGAGTGCTGGTTTAGCACAAAATACGAACAT
This sequence comes from Epiperipatus broadwayi, assembly GCA_028023455.1. Taxonomy (NCBI): domain Eukaryota; kingdom Metazoa; phylum Onychophora; class Udeonychophora; order Euonychophora; family Peripatidae; genus Epiperipatus; species Epiperipatus broadwayi. The sequence continues at coordinate 27,875 of JAQFVV010008476.1, forward strand.
TGGTGATTATTTATGTTTTCTGCGTGTGTGTGGTCATGTGCATCAGTAGTATGAGATAGTGTGGATAGTAAAGTGCTCTGAAAGTCTGAGTTCAAATCTCTATATTTACAATTAGGCTTCAGGTTTAAGAGTGCCTGGTATTTCAAATCTTAGATAAATAATTCTATAAAAGGCAATTTGTGACTACAATCAGGAAATTCTTAGAACTCTCTATCCTTATTCACTTATCACCATCTCAGCTCTCCTGAGAGTAGAAATCCTTAGATTAGTGTTGTGTTTCATTATTGCACTATATAAAAATATCATTTACACACATTCACCAACAACATCTAACCGATGTTCAGTTATAGGACAAGTGAAAAGAAACACCTTGATGTATCTTGGACTCAAACTCAGAGGTCAATGACAATAAATGCACAACGCTAGCTGATATGTGTGGAAAAGCAAACCATCCATATTCATTTATTATATAAATAATCACATACTAATAACAACTGCAATCATAAAATAGTGTAGACTGAACATTAGAAATCTGTTCACCAACCTCTTTTAAGGTCTCAAAGAGGAATCAAAAAACTTTCAGTTAGCAAACATATTTCTACAGTTATCTATCACTAATGAAGATAAAGTGTTATTATTTGCATATAGTTCTTCTTACAACACTTTTTTTTACGTTAAGCAGAAATATTTAGATATTTTAGGCAAAATAGATATTTTTTTCTTTAAATATCAAATTGATAGTAAAAACTTCTTTAGCATCTGGCTTCAAAGTTTGACGATCTTTTTTTTTAATATTTAAATAAAAACTAAGTAGATATAATTTACTGACCATCATATAAATTATTAGATAAATAAATTATTATATTTCATAGAATCTAAAATTATATCAATTTTCTATCCGGGTTTGAATCTCAAGTCATGAGCATTGTATATCGATGCATTAAAACGCATATCACAAGCCTAAATTTAAGATTCATGTTTAAATACCTTAAGTTGACAAAATATTGAGCAAAGTAATATTCAGTTTTATTATTAAATAGATTATAAATTTTAAAATGATAAATTTTATAAGCGCCAGAACGCTAATAATGCAAATTACATTACTAGGACTAAAAAAGTATTAACGTCTTTCAAGCTCATTTAATTATTTCACGCAATAATAATTTCCTCTTTGTTACAAATGGTATATATTTACATCAATGAAATTTAAATTTTTTAAAATTTGATTACTCGTACTTGCGAGCTTAACATGTTTCGTTGTTAATATTTATTAATTAAATTCTTTGTTTAATTTTCTTTTATCTTACGTACTTAGTTTCCAGCTCTTTACACTTAACTTTAATTTTTTTCTTGATTTACGGATAAACAATAAATTAAAACATATAATATTGTTATTTTTTTACTTTTAAATGCTTATAAAAGTAAAAATGCAATTCAGAGAGCGTACCAATAGCTCAAACAAACTTTTAATTAATAGGTGCGGTATGAGAAAATCTAGAAGCTTATAAAAGTAATGTCACGTTATATATGAGTTGCTTTTTTAAAAGTAAAAATAATTCTATCTATTGATCTATTTGTTCGCCTGTCGGTCTATCTATCTATCAATTTATCTATTTACTCTACATATCCATCCATCTATCTACTTATCTATTTATCTTTTTTTATATCTATCTATTTTTCTGTTTCTATCTGTTTGTCTATTTATCTATCTGATTGGCGTTCTGTCTGTTTATCAGCTGAATGCATGACTGCCTATGTATCAATTTACTTAAGTACTTATCTATTCATTTATCTATATATCTATCCACCCATATATCTATTTATTGTATTCAACCACCCAGTTATTTATCTATTTGCCTATTGATCTATTTATGTATCTGTTTATACCCCAATTCAACTCCTAATTCTTTTAATGGCTGAATAATTGACTGACTTAGTTATTTATCTCTATAACTATCTATCTATCTAGTGGTCTAGCTGTTCCTTTCTCTGTATATCCATCCATCTATTATCTATTTTAATGGCTGAATGATTGACTGACCTGCTCATTAACGTCTATAACTATCTATCTATCTATTGGTATATCTGTCTTTTTGACTTGGTCTCCAAACAGACGTTGACTTCCACATTTGTCAATTTATTTATTTATTCATACATGACTCTATTTATTTACACATGAGTTTGTATATATATATATATATATATAATGTAACGG